>PJEM01000774.1:85959-216110 GCA_004023845.1 Helogale parvula | reverse complement strand
AGCGGCGTTATGGGAAAACATAGATCAAAATACCGAACGTGACCAGTGGGACTCCGGGCTGAGTGTTTGTATCTTCATTGTTCAGACTTGGGGTAGGTTACCGTAAGGGCTATTGAAGCCCATTTCAAGGTAAACCATAACAGGAAGTAAGCAATTTCCTTTTATTCACTAAAAAATAAAGGGGTGTGTTAGTTTGCCGATATACATGAAAGAACATTATAACGTGTAGTACCTCTGAATTGACGTCAGCTTCCTAAATTTAAAATGCTGACCGATCCAGTGTGTACGTGAGGGGGTGGCACGCAAAACAACAACAAAAAAAGTTACTTCCGGCTGCTTTGTGAATCACAAAGAATAAATAATAATATTTTGCTCTCTAGTGGATTCAAGGCTGTAATTCACCCTTGAAACTTCCCTGTTGTTTTAGAAACCACCGCAGCTGGGTTCTCCGAGTCCCGTCGTGGGTCAGCAAAAACAGTGGGTTACGATCCCTCCCAGGAGCCTTCCGCTTGCTCCCTGTGTTAGCCCCCATTCATTCATCAGAGTGGCTTAAATTCTTGCCTATGCTCCTTGGATCCCTTTATGTGAGCCCGGCTCAGGCATGCATTACTCCCTAATTTTTATTTATAAGATAACTGACTCTACTAATAGTCTGCTTCTGGAATTTGTGGGCCGTTCATTCACATCTCTTCTCTTTAATGATTATAAAGTTATTTATTTATTTATTTATTTTGAGAGATTGAGAGAGTAATGAGCAGGGGAGGGGAAGAGAGAGGGAGAGAAAGAATCCCAAGCAAGCTCTGAGCGGTCAGCACAGAGCCCGAGGCGGGGCTCGAACCCATGAACTGTGAGATCATGACGTGAGCCGAAACCAAGGGTCAGATGCTCAACTGACTGAACCTCCCACGCGCCCTTACATCTCTTTTTTACTGAGCACTTCCTACATGTGGGGATACAGAGGAGTGAGGAAGAGCAAGACCGTGCCCTCAAGAGCCTTGCATTCTAGTGATTCAACAAGAGGTGAAAGCCGGTAGCTAAGAATGGAACTACTGTGGTTTTTCAGTGTGTTTCCCCTCTAACATCATTTCACCGTGGAAATACCCGGGCTATTAACCTATGGTTAACCTATGGTTAATTCCGTCCCTGCCGCTAAGTAGTGGATAAGCAAACCTCTGAGGGTGTCTCATTCTGTGTTCTGGGGATGTTGTCTGATGGCAGAAAAGCGTTTGCATGTGCAGATGTTTGGACCCCCGATTACAAAATGTCCACAAAGTGTCACATTTACTCTCGCCAGTGGTGTTCATTGATGTCCGTCGGAATCTGGGAAACAATTTCTCTGCTCGTTTTGGCTCCTCTCCAAGATGTACTTGTACCCACACCATGAGGCATTTCCCCAGAAAGGGGGGGGACCAAGAAATCTTGGGAGTGTGGGTGATGGACTGTTGCTTTGCTGAAATCAGAGAACCAGAATTTCCACACCTCGTCAATGCTGGGCCCAATCCCGTACTCATGGATGACCCTTCTTGGGAATCTTGGACCCCAGAAGAAGCCTAGGATGAGTGCCTGCCTCAGCTTTCCAAGTGGTCTTCATTCAGTTACTTACTGGCAGTAGGAAACGCAGTTTAAACTCTTTTCTTCTGATCGCTTCTGGACCGCAGAGATGGTGGGGAAACGATGCTGCGTGAGGACTGGCCGATGCTTGGGGCCGGGCACTGAGCTGTGTTGGTACATGTACCGACACTGCCTTTCTGTCTCAGCCAGTGGTTGTTCCATGTTGGGGATTTGGACCGTCTATCTGTTTGACTCAGGCAACCCCCACTTCTCCCTCACGCCCCCCCCCCACCGCCCCCAGTGGGCATTCCCTTTCACTGTCAGTTTCTGAAATTGTACTTCTTTCCCCTTCTAACTATCTAGCATTCTCTGAAGTTTCGAATACTCGTTCACTTATGAAAACGTGTCTTGGTTAGATACACTCTTAGGGGTTTTATGTTTTCCTGGCTTTGGGGGGGTTAATGACTTGTAAGGAAGGTGCCCAAGCCAGTAAGTAATGAACAGCATCTGTTGACTTCAGTAATAAATTTCAAACTTGTTTAGAATTCTGCTTATGTGTTAAATTTGAGTTTCTCCAGCGAGTCCTTTTTTTGTATCTTAGATGATTTATATCTTTCTGGGGAATAATTTAGAGTGGGTTTTTTTCCCCCCTTTTAAACAAGTGGTCTTCATAAAGACCAGGGCAGATGGATATTTATCACACTCACTCAAACATCTGGACGAGACAGGGCAGTTCTGTTTGATGTTTGTTACAGAAATGGCACTGTCAGATGCTAACAACTGTTTCATTCTGATCCCAACATCATGCTTAAGATATTCCTTTCTCTTTTCTTCTTTCCAACGCAGTATCACTCTACTGACTGGCCGAGACAGGAGAACTAGATGTCCACGCCCACAGACCCTGGTGCCATGCCCCATCCAGGGCCTTCGCCAGGGCCCGGACCCTCTCCTGGACCAATTCTTGGACCTAGTCCAGGACCCGGACCATCCCCAGGTTCTGTCCATAGTATGATGGGGCCGAGTCCCGGACCTCCGAGTGTCTCACACCCTATGCCAACAATGGGGTCTGCCGACTTCCCACAGGAAGGCATGCATCAGATGCATAAGGTAAGAGTTTATTTTCTTGGTCACTCTTGTCCTCTGAGCCATAGATGGCCAGTATCTCTGATAACCCCATCTCTTTTTTCCCCCTACTATTGTTAACAAGAGAATCAACCTAGGACTTCGTCTTATCTTGTATATTATTGAAAACATATGTTCCGAAGCTCTTTTTATTGTTACAGATGCTGTACAGGAAGATCAGATCATGGCTTTTTGCAGAATACTAGATAGGATATGCAGTTCTGACAGTCTGTGATTTGTAGGTTGCAGGTATTTTGGCCTGGTGAGTAACTGTATTAGGGAGCAAGTCTTGGTTCTCTTCCAACCGTGGATGTTAAATAACATATCATCCACGAATGGACGTATTGAAATTGATTCTTCCCTAAAAACGTTGACATTTATTTAAAAAAAAAAAAAGATCCCACAGAGTGAAAGGAAAACAAGTCATTTCCTAAGGGATGTTTTTAAAAGACTATCAAAATAGAAGAGTTTCTCGGGAATCCCTAACATGCACTTTGCTATCCCTCTGTCAAGTGGCTCTATTCTGATTTTGGAAGAGGGCCGGGGTTGTGCAGAGTTCAGGTCTCTATCTGTTCGATTCTGGACTAGGGTTATAATAATCTTCTGTTTACGAGGCTTGGATGGTTGCTGTAGGGATGATCAGATCAGTACACCTGGCATCGGGCCTTTGCAGAAGATGCAAAGAAGAGAAAACAGCCTTTTGAGAAAGCCAACAAGGGCGTGTGGCGGTTTGCTCTGGTAGCCAGTGAGAATCCGTGAGGCCGCGGCACGTGACCCAAGGGTCGTGCCCCCTGAGACACATAGAGGATTCCCATCCCCTTTTTGGATGTCGTCACACGTGGACAGGCGCGGTGGGGCTGCCCCTTGGTTTTAAGTAGGCAAGCTGTATAGGATGTCGGTCCAAAACAGAAAGATTCCAGCACAAAAAGAGCAAGTCTTTCCTCTGACTGTATGGCTCAATTTTAAGGTAAAACATCAGAGCCCGAAAAGTGTAGACCCATTTTATTTATTTATTTATTTTGTTTATTTATTTATTCTTTTTACAAATTTTGTTATGTGAAGATTTTCAAATCAGGAAAGTAATATATAGTTCTTTTGAAAAGTCAAACCAAGAAAGAGATGGTTAGGGACATCTGGGGGGCTCAGTCGGTTACGTGTCCGACTTTGGCTCAGGTCACGATTCACAGTTCGTGAGTTCGAGCCCTCTTTGGGCTCTGTGCTGACAGCTCGGAGCCAGGAGCCTGCTTCGTGTTCTGCACCTCGCTCTCTCTCTGCCCCTCCCCTGTTCACGCTCTGTCTCTCTCAAAAATGAATAAACATTAAAAACAATTAAAAGAAAAAAGATATGCTTAATCCTGGCTTCACCCCAGGTAACAGCTTTGTGCTTACTTTCCGGACCTTATCTTTCTCTTGGTTCAGTCAAAGTACTGTGTAAGCACAGGTCTGCATATATATGATTTTCTCTGTTTGTTTTTCTTTTATTGTAATAGAATAATCATAGCATCACTATTAATTCCTCTGAAATGTCCTCTTTTTACTTAACAACGTACCATATTCACTTAACATATATCCCTGGGTTCTCTTTCTGCTTTTTCATTTTTGTTTTTGTTTTTTGTTTGTTTTTAACATGTTTTTAGCTATTCAGGTACCTAAAGAAGTAAAGCTGATGCTTTTTCATATCACAGTCTTTAGAAAACATATTGAATATAGAGACATACTGAAGTCATTACATTGTCTTGTGTTCCTATTAAATTAATTTGGGAGCTATTCTAGGGCTGATCTGTCACTAATAGGCCTTAGTCCAAATGGGTTAAATAATTACAGGACGGTTTGAGGCTGTGTCCCCTCCCCAAATGAAAGATAAACTGTAAAGTCAAGATTTATCTAGCCTTTAGTATTATTTAAGCATTTGGAAGTTAAATGTATGACTGAGTGTTGGGTCAGTGCTAGGTTTTTGCCCTGGTTTGCTTTTATCGGTGATGATGTCTTCTGATCCCTTCTGTTTTGTGACCTAGCGTTTTTGTAGCATTTCTCATACTCTCTTCCCCTCCTCCCCACCCTGTTGGTGCTCCTTTTTGTTTCATTTTCTTTCGCTTTGCTGAGTTTGCTTTGGTGTTTTTTTTTTCTTTCCCATCCTGCTTTTCCTTAATCCCAGCCCCTCTGGTGATGCCTTGCGTGGGGACCTGGTTAAGCACCTAGAGTTCACACCTGCTGCCCAGATGCCTTCCCTTTCTTCGAGTCCTTTTACAGGCGGCTCTGTTCCTTGTCTTTCTCCTCCTTCCCCTTCTGAGATTCAGCTTTTTGCTTTTCAACATCGCTGGAAATAAATAAACAAGTGGCCTAAATACATCTGCTTGTGTTGCCTTGATTTCCTCCCTATTATTACTATTTAACAGACTCAGAGACACTCTTTATACCAAATTCTTCCCATTTTTCTTCTGAACATCCTCTTTATGGTAAATTTCTCCTCTTTTCAAGTGAGCGCTTTTGACTCTGCAGAAATTAACTTTCCTTTCTGTAAAACTGCAAACACTCATACTTTCTTGCTCGAAGTCATTTGGTTTCTATAAACTCCTGGAAATCTTTCTTTCAGGCTGCTCTGAAAATTGCTCTCCCGGTGTGGGGAGGAATAGACTTTTCCTTTTTTTTTTTCCAACACATGCTCCGTTGCCCAATTCTGGATTGGATTAATGTCCGCTCAATGGCTCTTTATCGTGAGCCTGTTCCGTACGAGGCCTCACGTCCTGTGAACAGTCCCTGCATTCTTAACTTTTTTTCGAAACTCTGCCTTGAATCGTTTTCAAGACCACTTCTCTCCGGGGTGTAGGCTCGTCCGTCAGACCTTCCTTCCCTTGGAGTGTGTGCTCCACTCTGTCTGTTCCTCTTTTCCCGACGCATAGAACCTTCCATTTTCGACTTTTAAACTTTCCACATTGTTCTTTCCCCTCTGATGGAAAAAAAAATTACCAAAAAATAGACCGTTACAGATGTTTCAAATAGTCTCCCTTCAGACTTTGCTCTGTAACTTCAGTGTACCACACATTTCAGGACTTACTTAAAAGGGTATGGAAAAGAGCTTCTATTTGTCTGCCTTGTGAACAGGATTTCCTTTCTATCTGTAGGTTTTTGGCATCACACACACACACAAATCCAACTGTTTACAGCCTTAACTTTGACTTACAGACAGTTTTGCTGGCCCTGGTGATGTAGTCTTATCTTTTTTGTCCCCATCTATAAAATATATATAATGTCTATGATAATACAGGTAGTCTAAGTATAAAAAGAGATGATTATCGTGTGAGCCATAGAAGACTGGGCCACAATTTTGAAGACTTGAAACGTGAGGGATCTTCAGGGTCCAAATACAAATTTTGTCCCTTACCGTGGCATCTAACTGACGTCCTTGAAATGTTTCAGCCCATTGATGGGATGCACGACAAGGCGATTGTAGAAGATATCCATTGTGGATCCATGAAGGCCACCGGGATGCGGCCCCCGCACCCAGGCATGGGTCCGCCCCAGAGTCCGATGGATCAACACAGTCAAGGTTTGTGTCTGCTACGCACCTCATATTGGCTCCGTTCCATAGCCTTCCATCTTTCTTATTGGTTATTTTATTTGTTTTTTTAATATTTATTTAATTTTGAGAGAGAGAGAGAGAGCATGAGCAGGGGAGGGGCAGAGAGAGGGGGAGACACAGAATCCAAGGCAGGCTTCAGGCTCTGAGCCATCAACACAGAGCCCGACGCAGGCTTGAACCCACAAACCGTGAGATCATGACCTGAGCCGAAGTCTAATGCTCAGCTGACTGAGCCACCCAGGCGCCCCTCTTACTGGTTATTTTATTTTATTTATTTATATTTTAAATGTTTTTAATGTTTATTTATTTCTGACAGAGAGAGAGTGTAAGTGGGAGAGGGGCGGAGAGAGGGAGACCCAGAATCTGAAGCAGGCTCCAGGCTCTGAGCTGTCAGCACAGAGCCCGACACGGGGCTCGAACCCACTGACTGTGAGATCATGACCTGAGCCGAAGTCAGATGCTTAACCGACTGAGCCCCGCAGGCGCCCCCCTGTTATTGGTTATTTTAACTGTAACTTCTGGAGAACACACCTAAGGGAGATGGAACCCTGCCTCATTGCTCCCTCCCCCACCAACACTGTGATTTATGCGGGCACTTTTGTTTACAAAACACTGATACATTCTCCCAGCCACCCCGCGTCCAAGCAATCTGCAGAACGCTTTTTGTACTTTGTACGGCTTATTCCTCGTGATCTTGCAAGGTAAATTAGGGAACCCCACTAATGCAGGCGGCGGGGAGTTAAAGCTCCAAGAATTTACCGTGTTTTCCTAAGTTTACACATCCAGTAAGTGACGGGGCCAGAAGGAGAATCACGTCTGCCTCCAAATGACAGCATAGACGTGAAGGTAAGACGGGCGCCCTGTGTCCCTTGGGTCGTATGCTCTTACGTTGTCTGTAAGGTGGCTTTTTTCTGGCAGCGGAATTACCTGTCGTTGCTGGTGGGGGGCTGTATCAAGTCTCCGAGGGCCGCCGTAACAAATTCCCACAAGCCCGTGGTGAGGTGGGGGCGGCTTATGACAACAGACATTCATTCTCTCACAGTTCCGGAGGCTGGACACCTGACATCACGGTATCAGCCAGGCCGTGCTCTTTCTGCAGACTCTAGGGAAGAACCCTGTTTTTCCTCTTCCCAGCCTCTGGGGTTGAGAGCTTGACACCCCTTGGCTTGCTGGGCTCTCATTCCAGCCCGTCTTGGTCTCCGTGTGACGTTTTTCCCAAGTGTCTGTGCCCGTGTCCAGATTTCCCTCTTCCCAAGGACACTAGTTCCTGGTTTAGCGTCTTAATCCATTATGGCCTCATCTTAAGGTGAGGGGACGAGGCTTCCAAGATCCTGTTTCCAAATAAGGTGGTATTCATAGGTCCTAGAGGTGAAGGCTTCAACATATCTGTGCAGAGGATACAATTCAACCCACAACACTGGCCAATCAATACATGATATGTTTCTCTTCTCCTCGGTGCCTTCAATTTCAGCATGCAAGGGCGTGCATTAATCTAGAACCAGTTAACCCTGATATGTTGATATAGAATTCAAAGTTTGTGGTTTACGTGTTGTTGTGTGTACTCCTTTGTAGTTTGATATGTGTGGTTTTTTTCTCTATTCATGATCAGCCATCCATCCATCCGAGGAGAGATTTTTTTAACTGAGGATTTAGGGAAATGCGTTCACAGTTTTAACAGATACATAAATAAGCAAATCATGGAGGCATAGGAGTGCGTCTTCATTAACATTCAAGCAGGTTTGACTGTCCCAGACTCCGATCTGAATTGTGACGGCCGACAGGTCTAAGTGTCTGTCGCAGATGACTCACCAAGTGTTGACCACCATGTTGTCAGAAAAGCACCCCGATTCATTGGGACTTTCTGCAGTATGGGAAGAAAACATTTGACCCATTCAGTGTTCAAGAATGGATGTAGACAGCACCTCCAGGTTTCACATTTAAATTCTAAGGAGCCAGGTGCGTTCACAGAGACAATATACACCTCATTTGTACTGTCTGGGAGGAGTAGACACGTGACAGTCAGGGATTCTCAAAGCCGGGTGCCTGCTCTGTCTGCTCCCTCTAGTAGGAGGGTCTGAGCCGAGCTCCAACACAAAACACTTCTGATGCATGAACTTTACGTGAGCGTTTTAACTTCATGTGTCTTAGAATTGCTGTCGTTGCTTGGTTCCTCTTGTTCTTCTTGGAATCTCCAAGACGCCGGCACGATGTCTAGCATCTAACTGGAGATAGACACCTAGTTAATTTCATTCATTTCGGTGGAGAAGTGAACTGATGCATTCTCAAGTCAACGGTTCTAAATAGATACTAATTTTTATATAATTTCAGGAAGTTATAATTACTTGGAAATGTAGAGGTCTGCATTTAAATGGAGTCAGAATTAGCATGTAATATTTTTCTCTACACTAGCAAAGTGCATTGCAGGCTGGGGAATGAGTTATTTAAAAGGATAGTTTTGATTGCCGTAGTGTTGGTATAATACAGTCTTATTCTATATAATGATCTAAAAGGAATTTAGTCTCTGTAATAGCATGTATCTTTAAAAACCCCATTGTAAAAAACCATTTATAAACATACAGGTATAGAGAGGTGTGGTATTGATTGGAAAGCTGCCGGCTTTAACTACCTAGCAACATATTAGGTTATTTTAAGGTACTGGTTGAGAAACAAAACCGTTTCCTTCAATAAATAGTGAATTGTGTACCTTACAGTCCCAATGGTAACATTGTTTATTTTTAGTCCATTGGATAGAAAAAGCCTTCAAAGGCAAGTATATACTATTTAATTGTGTGTGTTGTGTATGTATGTGTGTGCAAAGAGAAAATTCATATAAAAATTGGCACTTATAAGTTCAAGTTTATTAAAAGGAAAGACATGACTGAAGCAAGGTGAAACCAGGGAGACAATGGCCCTCGAAGACCAGAGACATGAAACAGCCGCTTCTGGACCACTTGTGAGTGAGCAAATCAGACCAGTTCAAAAAGTGTAGACTCCGTATCGACACTGCCATCCTGGGGATGACTGTGTTTCCCTCTCGGGCAACTTCTCTCCCGTTTTCTCAAAGAAAGACAATTACTAAAATACATTATGTTGTTTCATCGTTAAGATCCCATTTTTTTCCTCAAGTTTTATGGAACGTATGATAAACAAAATCTCTCTCTTCAGGTGAAACTGTCACATTTTTAATGTCATACTGTGATAGAATGATTCTATTACCACCCCCTGTATTTTCTAGGGGGAAGAGCACTTCCCATGCCCCACTCCTTCTTGTCACATTTGAGGCGAAATTTGGTTGCATTGACGAATTCCAGAAAATGATTTTTATTCCACTCTCAGCTTCTTCCTTAGCGAATTTGAGGTGAACTTAATCACTGTCCCTAATATAACTGTGTCACCTTCCTCCCTTGCTCCGTCTTGCCTGTACTCCATAGTTTAAAAGAGCAATTTGAGGGGCACCTGGACGGCTCAGTTGGTTAAGTGGCCAACTTCGGCTCTGGTCATGATCTCATGGTTCGTGGGTTCGAGCCCCGTGTCGGGCTCTGTGCTGACAGCTCAGAGCCTAGAGCCTGTTTCGGATTCTGTGTCTCCCTCTCTCTCTGCCCCTCCCCCACTCATGCTCAGTTTCTGTCTCAATAAGAAATAAACATAAAAATTTTTTTTGAAAAGAGCAATTTGGTAAACAGTTGAGCTTAGACTGGACTGTCTGGTATTTTGGTGCATTAGGCATCGTATGGCTTATCTAGGGGTAAGCTATAACTGATGACCTTAGGAAGCTGGAGAGACCGGAAGACAGAGACATGCGACCTATTTCAGCGTAGAAGGAGTATCCCATCTATGAGGAAAATGCCAGTAGGAAGGTTTTACTAGCAGGTTCTCCCTCTGTGGTAGACAGAGGGTTGACCACAACAGTGTCAGGAAGAGGTTTCATAATGAACAAATTCCCACTTTGCACTAGCGTTACGATCAAGGGGCGAATGTAAGCCTCATGAAGAAGGAAGAATGCTAATGACAAAGTTATGTGTATGTTGTGGGTCCTTTCTCATCGTTTTATTTTTTTTAATGTTTATTGTTGAGAGAGAGAGAGAGAGAGAGAAAGCATGATTTGGGGAGGGGCAGAGAGAGAGGAAGACACAGAATCCGAAGCAGGCTCCAGGCTCTGAGCTGTCAGCACAGAGCCTGATGCGGGGCTCGAACCCACAAACTGAGATCATGACCTGAGCTGAAGTCGGCCACTTAACCGACGGAGCCACCCAGGCGCCCCTAAACATTTTTCATTGTAAGTAGCCACATACTGGACTTTACATTTCTGCTGGCCCTGCAGGCTGCTTCCAGGTTCAAGGGCATTTTGTTGGCCAACTTCTATGACTAACTAGAAGCCTAGTGGCTGAGTGGTTGCACTTCCTTATGAGGAAGGGATTTGGAGAATGAGAGTGGATCTTCAGTGCAGGGTTTCTCCGATTGGCGCTCTCCTCACACGCATCGATTGGTCAACATGTACGTTTGCCTTAGAGGAACAGACTAAATCTGTTTCCCTTTCCAAATGGCAATTAGAAATACAAGAGATTACATCCTTCCCCCCCCCACCCCCACCGGTCTTGCACATGGTGACCATTGAGTCCCCAGTCATTGTTGGATATTCTTGGGCCTCTGTGATCCCACGTGGATGCACAGAGCTCTTTCAGCCCAGCCCCGACGGGGGCTCAAACACAAAGCAGATGTCTAATAAACGCCTGTGTGATGACCTTTGTGATAATTGTGACTTGAGTACATTTATTAAAAGGCAGTGACCTTTAATCTAATATTTTATATTGTGTCTTAGGACACTGGTGACTTGATTAATTAGCGCTTAGATTGATTCGGGACAGCCTTTAGGATTTCAGGAGGCCGCTCTGTTCCCTCTTTCACTCCACTTTGGATCTCCCTGCAACAGCGCTCAGTCGTATGTTTTTCTAGGAATTCTTTGGCCGGGATATGGGGTTCATCTCCTAAAAATGACTTCCTTAAAGTATTTTATGCATTTTTGACTTTTCCTCCCCAAGGAAAGTATTCTGAAGTTTCCCATGTAAATCTCTTATAACCCAAACAGGTTACTCTCTTGTTTACGTTATATCATAAATGGTTCTAGAAGATTGGTGAGACTTTCAAGTCTCCAACTGATGTTTATAAAACCAGGTTAATATTAGACCCCGGAGAGAGAACATGGACACATTGGAATCAGACAGACTTTGGTTTGAATCTTGGAGCGACCATGATCTTATTCTGTGACCTTCAATAACTTGCTCACATTCTGAGCCGCAGTTTCTCTATTTAAAAAAAAAAAAGAAGCGGGGGCACCTGGGCGGCTCAGCCAGGTAAGCATTCCACTTTGGCTCAGCTCATGATCTCACGGTTCATGGGCTCGAGCCCTGCATCCGGCTCTCTGCTGTCAGCTTAGAGCACGCTTTGGATCCTCTGTCCCCCTCTCTCTTCCCCTCCCCCACTCATGCTGTTTCCCTCCCTCAAAAGTAAACATTAAAAAAATAAAAATAAGAAAAATTTAGAAACGAGGGGACAACACATAGGCTCTGCGGATGTTGTGGGGGTTGACGAAATAATGTATACTCCACTCCTGACCCTTTAATACTCCTTGCCATGTCTGTGCCCCCACCAGCCTGATAGCCCCTGGCCAGACCACCATCTTGCCTCTGGATGACTTCAGTCCCTCGTACCCACAGCTAGAAAAGTCTCTGGGGACTGATACTCCCCCAGAATCATCACCAGTGACATAAGCAGTGACGGTGATCCTGAGAATAAATACCTCAGGCTTCTCCCTCTTCCACTTCCCTGGGATAATTTGGAGGCAAGTTATTTACCTTATGACCCAGAGCTTCCACCGGAGGTCAGTCTGCAGCCACCCACTGTAGCAGCCGCCGTCCCTGCCTCATGCCCCCCTTCTGCACCCCTGCCAGCATCCCCTCGCCTTCCAAATAAATCCCCTGCACTCAATCCTTCCATCAGGCTCTGTTTCCAGGGGGCACTCAACTTGGGTAGTGCCTACAACAGTGGAAGCCGTCAGTAATTGTGCATAATAATAAACCAGGTAATCATTCGCTGTCCTCACAGGAGACCCTCCATTCCCCTCTGCGATATCGAAACACCTCCAGGTTTCGTTGTGTCCGTGGGGGCTACTCTTAATGGACTCTGTTGTCCCCTGGTGCCTTTCGTTTAGGTGTGCGGCAGCCACTGACCGGTTACCTTCTAGGACACACTCGGCCTTTGATCACTTGACCTGTGGGTTGTCCTCATTGAGGTGTGTTGTGACTTAGTATGAAAAAAAAATAAACTATGTCTTTAATAATTTTTGTATTTTGAAATGATACTATTTGGGGGTTTGTTGGTGTCAGTGAAACTTGTTATTAAAATGGGTTTTGTTTCTTGTTAATGTGACTCCTCGGGAAATTTTCATTATATACCTTTGGCATATGGAAATTTGATAATTCCATGTACTTCCATGATCATTAAATGGTGTCTACTGTACATTCCTCCAAACAGGCGGTGCCCTTGCAGAAAACCATCCCAGGGGCCAGGAACGCCTGGCTCGCAGGTCACTGCAGACAAGACAGCGGGTGACCTCCTCTCCTGTTTTATTCCAGGGTACATGTCGCCGCACCCATCTCCGCTGGGAGCCCCCGAGCACGTCTCCAGCCCGATGTCGGGGGGCGGCCCGACCCCACCCCAGATGCCGCCCAGCCAGCCGGGGCCCCTCCTGTCGGGCGACCCGCAGGCCATGAGCCAGCCCAGCCGAGGCCCCTCGCCTTTCAGTCCCGTCCAGCTGCATCAGCTGCGAGCTCAGATTTTAGCTTACAAGATGTTGGCCCGCGGCCAGCCGCTCCCGGAGACGCTGCAGCTCGCAGTGCAGGGGAAGAGGACGTTGCCGGGCATGCAGCAGCCGCAGCCGCAGCCGCCCGCGCAGCCCCCGCCGCCCGCGCAGCAGCCGCAGCAGCAGGCCCTGGTTACCTACAGCAGGCCATCTGGTAGGTGACCGCGGCGCCCCGCCGGTGGAGCAGGACTGCGGAGCGCGCCCCATGCCCGGGCTGACTTGGCCCTTTGTTGTACCTCCTTAACCCCTTCATCCTGCTCGGCTCAGTGGGCCAGGACCCTTGGGCTCCTGGGCTGTACGGTCCCAAGGCAGGAAGCCATATAACCCCTGTGAATCTGCATTCTCTTTCAGAGGGTTCAAGGTCTGTCAGGAAGCCCGTGCACACCCCCCAGGTTAGGAACCCTGCATCCGGTGCGCCCCATCCCCAAAATGCGCCCCTAGAATCTGCCCTCCGCGAGCCATCTTCATGCTGATTTATTTAGTTCTATGCATTTTGTGTTGAGAAAAGCATTGAGGGAGGCTTCCAAGGCGCACACCTGCAGTGAAATAATGATCAGGTAGGAAATCAGAAGCAAAGGGAAATAGGAATCAGGGTCAGGGAGGTCAGGGGCATGGGGCCCTTGAGAGCTCACAGGGTTGCTGCCTCCGAGCTTGCAAAAGGACCCCGGTTTCCTTGCAGTCAGGAGAGGGCAGAGAGTCTGGTACTGAATCCTCGAGTTGGCAACTCTATAGCACGCTGATGCCTCAGAGGAAAACCGAGCCTTTTCTAGAGTCAGGCAACAAGGTAGATTTTCCAGGTGGGATTATTTTTTTTAATTTTTGCTATTATTATTGTAAAAGACACCACGAGACAGGCATCAGTGACATTTGTTCATAATACATCGAGTAACAGAATCCACACGGCCTATTTCTTACATATCCCTGGCATCAGAGCAGGAGCTGAGCTGTTATCTAACAGGTGGAGATAAGATGGCCCTCTGAAGGGCCCTCTGGTGGTCTGGCTTGATCCCACTGATAGAATTCAGAGGTGCAGGAAGCTAGGGGTGAGCTTCCACACACTTTGTTTTCTCTGGCAAGTTTTTTGTTGTTGTTGTTAACCACCAGATAAGCAAAGAGTTTATGGTTCTGTTCTGACCAGAGCTTTGAGTCCCAGGGAGTTTTGAATTCCAAGGGTCTTTCTTGACCTGACACCCTTTCCTGTGAATAGTTCCCCCTCCTTAGGGCAGGCCACAACTTGCTGAGTCCTGCAAACAGTCGGTTGAGGAAATGGGTACTTTTTCTAGAGTTCAGATTATGATTATGGTTATGATTATGATTAAGTATTCTGCCTTCTGAGTTTGTGTGTCCTTTCAGGTAGGGATGAACTCACCTTGTTAATTGTGGATGTAGCCTTAGGAATGGGTTCTGAAAGAGTAAGAAAGGACCATGTCCGCTTCAGATCTTTGGGTTGTGACCACGGGGCTCTGGTAGGCGAAGGATCATATGGCTCCGAACCTCAAGGTCTAAAAACGTGGTGGAGGAAAACCACACAGAAAATGGTAGTTTTGCACATGTGATGCATTTAGAGGTTTTAAAATGGCATGACTCCAGCTCTGAGGAAGCAGCCAGATGGAAGAAATACATGCATGTCTCTGGGTGCATGGCTGATACTTCAGGAGCATGCACCTTGATCAGCGGCGAGAACCCTGCATGTGGGACACATCTAGAACTTGGTGCGTTGGGACTCGTGTACCAGCCGTCTGACCCCAAGAGCTCGTGTCTTCACCACTGCCTGTCCTGGCTGCCTCATCACGATGAGCTCACCACCAGGGATAGAACCACGTCCCAAAGTGTGTGCACCAGATGCAAGCATTTTAGTCCTGTGCGTGTGAAAAGGAAGCGCATCTTCACTCCTTCTGTAGAGCCTTTTAACTTGCTCTCTAGACTCCAGTTGTTTCCAGTAGAGACTGAATGACAACAATCAGATAGTTAGGCACCTCCCAAGAGGTAGGGGTGTGGGACCCTGTCACTAGGCACACGTCACCACATATCAAAGCATGTCCTGGGGTGCCAGCTCATCGCAGACCTCCACAAGCAAGCATCGTTTTGTTTTGCTCTGTTTTGAATGACTTACACTTAGTGGGAAAACATCCCAAAGCATCCTTTAAGGAGGCAGGAAAGTGACCAATTCATTTCAGATACCTTTTCACCCAAAGTTGCAATAAGACTCAACGATGTATTAAAACTTAGGAAACAAAGGCACGGTTGTCTGGATGCTCCTGCCGAGCCACCACTTCATGCCCCAGTAAACACAATCCTGAGTGTGTTTTCTGGATTCTCTCCAGAAGACAGGGCTCCACGTCTCTACACATCTCCGATGTATATCTCCATCCTTCCCTAGTTTAAAAAAAAAAAGTATTATTGTGTTTAAATCCCTTTACTAATATTTCAGGAAACAATCAGTTTTTAACTATGTCCACTGACCTGGAGGTAGCTACAATTCCATTTTTCTTTTGTCCCGCTTTGTAGCATTATTCATGTGTGAGGAGAATGTTTTGGGCTGAGGTAGTCTGCCTCAGACCTCCCCCAGAGTTGTAACTCACCCAAAGTGGCGTACTCATCCTAGACCCCGCTAGAGAATTCCTGCTTGACTACAGGAGTTGTGCACTGAACAAATACTTCTTCAGGCCTTTCCTGCTCTGGGCGCCGCGCAAATGTAACCCATCATCTTCCTTATTTATTTTTTTCTTTTATAGATACTAAGGCAAAATTAAAATTAAGAGCCATAATAAAAGGGTTTTTTGTTTATTTTTGGTGTGTATGGAGGAAAGAACCTTTTGATAGAAAGTAAAAATTTCACTGCCAATTTTCTTCAGTGCCTGTCTCTCTCCTGCTTCGCCCCTCCTTCCAGGTACATAAAATTTCTAGGTATGCTCAATGTAAATACACTTTATTACATTTATTTTGTTTTGAACCCACGGAAACCACTTCCATCCTTATTTAAGGCACAGAATATGGAGATGTCATAGTGTGCCGGAAGACCGCGTGAGCTCTGAGTGCACAGGAATTCTGTACACATGCGACTCAGCTCTTTTCATAAGTTTGTTTCCCTGTTTCTTTTAAGTTTATTTATTTATTTTGAGAGAGGGAGCGAGTAGGGGAGAGGCAGAGAGAGAGAATCCCAAGCAGCTCCGCACTGTCAGCACGGGGCCTCATGCAAGATCATGACCTAAGCTGCAATCAAGAGTAGGAGGCTCAACCGACTGAGCCACCCAGGCTCAGTTTCTCTGTTTCATAACATCAGGCGTAGGGTTCCACCTGAGAACGACCCTCTCTCCCCTCCCCCCTCCAGCCTCCACACCTTAGCCTCCCTGGGAGGCTGTCAGGGGCATCAGGCCACAATACGTCTGCCGTGACTTCCAAGGTGAGAACTCGGGGGAAAACAGACACATTGGGAAACTTGACAATCAAGACTAAGTTGTTGATGTTGGGGAGCGGGTAGGAGATAAGGTAAGGAATGTAATTTGTCTTGCGCTTGAAGCTCTCAGGGAGAAGCATGATCGGGCAGACCACGAGTGTCTGTTGCAGAGATGATCCGTGTCGATAGAGAGCCCAGCCAGCCCGCACCTTGGGTCCGGAAGCCGCCTGCGGGACAGGCAGGAAACCTGATGAGCAGGTGGTCACATTCTGGGCACGTCCACTTGCGGCAAGCTGCATTCAGCTCCCGGGCCTCTGTAAATAGAAGCTGTTATGTAATCTATCGGAGGGAGGAAAAAAAAAAACAGACCTACGCAGCAAGTGAACTTGCCGCGTTTAGTGAGGAAAGGAATTTGCTTGTAAGTAGCTCTGATGGCAGATTGGCAGGGAGCACGCGGCAGGCGGACATATCTGAGTGTTTGTGCCGACTTGCTCTAAGCCGTAGAGACGTTCTGAGGTTTGGTGTAGAAAAGCGTACTCCCAACATTGCCAGCTGATACGCTACCACATTTCCTAAAAGGCGTTTCTTTTGCTGTGGGATTTTTCTAAAAGAGAAATTAATTAGACTCCTTAACCTTTGCGCCCGTGGCAGCAATTAAAATGACAAGAGCAGAGGGTGGCGCACGCATCTACATGATCTCATTGTACCTCACTGCCACCCCGTGGAGGTGGGCACTGTCCTTATCCCCATTCTGCAGGTGAGAAAACCGAGGCACCCGGGGTTGAGAAACTCGCTCAGGCTCACGCATCCAGTAGGTAGCAAGGCTGAGGCGACCTGGAAGGATGCAGGGTGCTCTCAACGCACCCATTTCGTTCGCAGTAAAACCGTAGTACTTTGTGCATTGGAGACTCGAACACATAGGTTCGTGTTTGGGTCTCTCCCTGATTCTCAGTTTGAAGGGTCAATCAGCTAAATAAGAATGTCTTTGTATTTAATGGATTAAGGAAGTCTAGCCTGGTGTGTGTGTATTAGATCTAGTTTTGAGTCATAGGCTAAAAGTGACCAGAAGTGGGACCGGGGATATCAGATGCACTGTGGACATCTCCCTTTGCTGAAATGTGGCTTTGACAATAGTGACTTGAATATACCTCAGGGAGTCATCAGAGGCCCCTGCATAGGTATTGACAGGCTACCGGCTGAAGAAGGCTCCTGGAACAGGTGGAGTGCCTAACACCAGTGTCCTGTTAGGGCTCTTGCTGATGAATTAGTTAAACTTTGAAAGGAGGAAAAACCCTTCCAGAACTGGATGTAAAGTCATTGTTATCTTACCACGAAGACCCAAATTTTCTTTTTGTTCAAGTTGGTGGTATCTTTAGAGGGCTTCAGTGTATTAGTTGATTATTTAGTATGCTTATTCCAAGTCTTTAAATATATTTAACTCTACCAGTTTCTTTTTTTTTAATTTTTTAATGTTTATTTTTGAGAGAGAGAGAGAGACAGAGCATGAGCAGGGGCGGAGCAGAGAGAGAGGGAGACACAGAAACTGAAGCAGGCTCCAGGCTCTGAGCTGTCAGCACAGAGCCTGAAGTGGGGCTTGAACCCACGGACCGTGAGATCATGACCTGAGCTGAAGTTGGCTGCTTAACCCACTGAGCCACCTCGAGTTTATTAAGATTTATAGAATCACAGAGAATTAAAAAACAATCATAGAATTAACGTAACTGTTAGAAATCTCTGTCTCCTCTCTTTTGACTAGATTACCTCTAAAACAACCCCAAGGAAAAATCTACCGTTTTAAAGACCTCTAGGGAGAAAATATTCTAAAATGTCCCTCCATAAGTCATTTCCATGCTTAACAACCCTGAGATTTAACGTTTAGAAATTGGTTTCTTATATATGGATGAATGAAACTCTAAATGTAAAATATTATGAAACGCGATCCGTTACGTAAAAGACTTTCCCATTCAGAAAGTACTTAGCTGAAAAGAATCTCTTTATTATGATAGTACGTCTACAATGCCTAAAATAGAAAATTTTGTAAAATGCATTTTTCTCTCGAGAGTTTTTCATCCCCCCACGAGACCCAGGGCTACGGATTACCTCGGGATCATGTAGCTCTGTCTGTTTTGGAAAGTTTTGCCTGATTTCACAGGGAAGGGGAAACAGGACCAAGAGTAACACTGCACACACGCACATGCCCCGTTTCCTAAGGAGTTTGTTCTGTTTCCTCACATTCCTCCGGTCAAAATGTTTGCTGACACTCTCACTGCATTGTCAATTAAAGCCTATTTCTAAACGGTGTTTGCTGGAAATTGAATAAATATGTCTCATTTTTCATAATGTATGTCTTTGTATGGTTAATTATTAAGGGACTCTGCAGTATAAAGACTGTTATTTTGTTGCCGTTGAATAACTTTAACTTTTAGAGACGATATGGAAGATGCCCAGAAGGATGCCAAGGTTTGAACAGCTTACTGAGATTTCTTTTTTTTTTTCATTGACTAATTCATCTGGTAGCATCACTAATCTTATTTATAATTTAGAAGTAAGTAAAAATTTACCTAGGAGGAGAGAGGAAGAACACTTATTTTAGGTCCATACCTAGCAATCAATTTAAACACCTGAAGTTTAATGTGGAAAATTGCGTTAAATGAAGTTATTAAGTGGGTTTTGAAAAGCTTGCTGATTGCATGTCCCTTTATTATGTTTGCATGAGAAAAATGCTCTCCTGAATCGTCATATCTGCTAGTTTTTATCAGGTGGGATGAGTGGACTCCCCCCTGCCCCCAGACACACACACTGAAATGTTTTTAGAAACATTTTCTAATATGTAGTAAAAAAAAAAAAAGCCTTAACTCGCCGAGACGCACTGATTAGGCCTGAAATGTGCTTTAGAGGTCATTAAGGGAAAATGCGCACCCCTTTGGGCTCACGTCAGAGGACTGGCCGAGCAGCTGCCTGTGTTTGCAAGGCCACTGTCCTGCAGCAGGGCTGTTGCAGAACAGGACCAGGGTCTGCCTAAGCCCCGATCACGGTGCAGTTTGCCAAATGTGATTTTTTAGGACGGCCCCCAAATCTCCTCTGACGGGTCCATGATTCCCTTGCTTCTTCTCTGAACTCTTGAATGCACCCTTAATTCTTTAAAAACAAAGCAAGACCAAGAAGCACAGTAGAGCTACATTAATTGCTGGCCATCCGTTCCTTTAATCCATTTATTACTTGAGTCATTTTGGACCATTTTGCCAGTGTCCGTTAGTGAATGCCATTTCCCTATGCAGATGGATGCCAGGTTCTTCTTCTTTTTGCCCCTTTACTCCCCAGCCCTCCTGCCTTCCTCCTCTGCCTCCTTCCTCCCTCCTTCCTTCCCCTGAGACAGTTCACGGGTCCCCATGGCGGGGGCCCCGGGGGGCAGCGGGCACACCCCGGGGGGTGGCCGCCGAGCCGCTGCTGCCCCTGTCGCTCTTGTCCTGCAGGCCCGGGCCCGGAGCTGAGCGGCCCGAACACCCCGCAGAAGCTGCCGGTGCCCGCGCCCAGCGGCCGGCCGTCGCCCGCGCCCCCCGCCGCCGCGCAGCCCCCCGCCGCCGCCGTGCCCGGGCCCTCCGTGCCGCAGCCCGCCCCGGGCCAGCCGTCGCCCATCCTGCAGCTGCAGCAGAAGCAGAGCCGCATCAGCCCCATCCAGAAGCCGCAGGGCCTGGACCCCGTGGAGATCCTGCAGGAGCGCGAGTACAGGTGAGGCCACGGCCCCGGGCCTGGGGGGCCGCCTGCCCCGCCTGCGGGGACCGTTGGTGTGGCGGGCACCCTTCCCTCCGGGACCAGGCCTGGCCGGAACTCACGCCGGGGGAAGAATGCCCTCTGAGCAAGGGTTGGTCTGCCGTTGGGGTGGGAGGAGGGGGCCCTCTGGGATGGCAGGACCCTGGTGGTTATTCACTGAGTCCGGAAAGCTGTCCTCACCCGCGATGACACGCCAGGCACCGTGTTAGGCACTAGGGATGCCCGTGGAGGCAAGATGGCGGGTCTGTCATGCTTGGCCTGTGGAGGGCGTTGTGGTTTGTCCGTTGATCCTGGAATGATGGCCTGGAGCGGTCACATGTGGCCTGTGGCCTGTGTCCTGTCTGCCAGACCTTCAGGTTAATGACACATGGCATGCTACTAAAGCATACTTGGTGGCTCACTATACTATTTTCTTTGTTTTAATGCATGCATTTGGGGGTCTACAGCTTGGCCCAGCCTTGGGGGTAATAAGCCCCATAGAAGCATCGTCTTCCTCTAAACTGTTAACTCCAGAAACCTAATTTTCACCTGATTTGGCACATTCATCTGAAACAGTAGTTGGCAAACCTTTTCTGCAGACGGCAGGACCCTTTGCAGGGCCTGGCAAAGGCCTCTCAGAGGGCTGGCTGTGTTCCAATAAAACTTTATTTACAAAAGCAGGCTGTGGAGAGGATTTGGTCCACAGGCTGGAGTTAGCGGAGCCTTGATGTAAATGCTTATGTTAACCAAAAAAGAGAGTCCAGAAGTTTCTGGAGTTGGCCACAAAGCATGGTCTTGTCCCTTGTGTTACCTTGGTGAAGTTACAGCTCCTTTCCATGACTCAGTTTCCACTTATGTTAAAAGAGATTATGGTACCTCTTGTGGAGGGGGGGAGGCAGATAAAATGATACAAAGACTTTCAGTACATATCAGCTATTATTATTTCCCAATTATTATTTAATTTAAAGGAAAATGAAAGTTTAGAGATTATAGGGAAGGTGAGTAAATAACGTACGGTTTCCTTTAAAAACATTACCCTAGTCTTTATTGAAAAACACATGACTGACATGTTATTAGATGAAAACACTAAGTCACCAGCTTTGCTAGTTAACTGTGAAAGAAATCGCAGAAACTTGCCAGTAAGCGTGTGTGGCTTTTTGGGTGAAAAGCATAACTTTCCTCTTATTACTATTACTAATCCTCAATGAAGAGCTTTGGTATTGCTGTTGCCTACATTGTATGTATCCCTGGAGTGCTAGGTGCACACCATCAGTCGGGATTGATAGGCAAATCCCTGTGCAGTGGGAAGGCAGATACCAGCACCAGGTTCCCTTCTGGGGCAGAAACTTTATTCATATGCGGTACTTTCTTTTGGTCGCTACTGAATAAAATTAAGTCAAAAGTGCTTTTTGAAAAGACAGCCAATAGCATAGAGGGGTATTGTTTAGTTACTCTAAAAGTCTGACTTCCTAAGAGCTAACACTGTTTTTGTCCTTACCTTGAATGTACCTACAAGTATTGTTGTCACATATGTGAATGACATTCATGGCTTAGACACTCTCTATACCTAGAAATACAAGCCCCGATTTTTAGCACCTTTTCCGAAAGTGATCTTAATGGACAGCGCCCCCAAAGTATATGGTGCTCAGTAGTACTATTTACCCTATTCCAGCGTGTGAAAAACTTTGGTCCTCCAGTCCCTTCTCAAGAAGAAAAAAAAAAATACATGTGTCAGTATCTTTTAAGTTATAAGCCCTGTAGAATGTGGTGGAATGACTATTTTGGCTGTTATTATCATTACTGGATGAAATGTCTCCTCTTCCGTAAAGATGCACGGCTTCCAAAACGATTGCTCCGGCATCTCTGGGTCTGACGAGCTGGTGGGGTCTTTGGGCTGAACTGGCCCATGGCCATCTTGAGGAAAAGCACAGGTTTTTACTGGCAGCATCACAGGGAATCTTTTATCTTCTGTAATTGGGGAGCTACGGCTGGCTTCTCCATATGGAGATAAATTGTCCAGCTGCAGAGATGAGTTAACTTTATCCTTTAGAAGGGGTTAGATCAAGTGCCGAGGGTCTTGTAAGAGACAGCCATGAAACTTCTCCTTTTGCCTCTCTTTGAGAGAATGCCTTCCTAGTCTTTAGCGCTGATAGCTGGGAGGGTCCTGTGTATCTTTACCTTCTGATCGAGTATTTGAGCAAAGTCTAAAAAAATATATATATACACACACACACACACACACACACATATATATACATACATATATGCATACATGTATTACATGTGCACATGTTTTACATATATTTGTTTTACAATTTTATGTACTTAATTAGAGCCAAAACCATCTGACCAATTATTTGAGCAAGGTCTAAAAGATATTGATAGACAGATACATAGATATCTCCTTTATAATTTTATGTACTGAGTTGGAGAAAGAAATCATCTGTCAAAAACTCGTTAACATGTTCATGTCTTTGACCGTTGTAATATCACTTACCTTGTCTGTGAAAATTGAAAGGACGTTGTCAGAATCTCAGATTTCTTTCTAACTCTTCAGTCGCTTGGCTGTTTCTCTTGCTCATCATAAAATCAGAATCTTGACAAATTGACCCTCTTGATTCAGCAACAGCACAAATAAGTTTCTGCATGTGAACACTGCCTCAAATCTGTGCAGTCTCTGCCGTGAAGACATTTTGTTCCCATCTGAATTGGGTCCTTTCTCTTTTGATCATCTTCTACGGCCATACCACCCTGAACGCGCCCGATCTGGTCTTTTGATCATCTTTCTCTTAATGATGGCACTTAGTGCCTTTTTCTGTAGTTTTTTGGTGGTCGTGGTGGTGGTAGTGCTGGTGGTCTTTCCGGCACACTTCTCTTGCCCTATTAGTAGACCTAACTTAAGTTTTCCAATCCAGAGTCAGATATCCGGGGGAAAGTGCTCCGGGTTGTCACATGAGCCTGTCAACTCATGGATTCCAAAAGCGTCTGCATGGAAGATGCGTTTCACATTCAAAGGCATGTATTTGAGAAGAGGCGCCTTTGCCTCACACCAGGCCTCTTTCTCATCCGTTCCGAATTCAGTATGAAAACAGTCGCACACCTTGCTTCAGGAAGGGATCCCCCCTGCAACCCCAAAACTCCTTCTCAAAAATTACCAAGGGCTGTTTTATCAGCAAAGTTACGAAAAGTCATTCTCCCCCACCCTCCTCTCTCTCTCTCTTTTTTTAAAGTGTCACTCAGCTCCTTGAAGGAACAAAATGTACCAGTGTCATTTTCTGTTCAAATAACTCGCCTACGGGAATCATAAACTTCTCCTCTGGACCTGAACAAATATCTGTTACCTTTAATGGAACTCTTTCTCTTGCTGGAACAGTAACCCCTCTTGATTTACTGTTCAATCTGTATGAAAAACCTGAGCGACCTAATTCTGCTTCAATTTTCTGTACTCGTGAGGACAGCAAATGAGTCTCCCGCAGCTGTACGGTATTACATGTGTTGTTGTTTCGGGAAGTTTAGAATCCTGAATCTCTTTATCGGGCTACCTGCTGAATCCCATTGATGGGAAGACAAAATGGTCTGGAGAGGAGCATTATTTAAAATGAAGATTTCTATTAACAATGACAACCACCACCACAAAGAAACAGAATTTTCCACGTTAAAGCAGCCCCTCCTCTACCCTCGCCACCCACCCACCATGTGCAGAATTCAATGCACGTAATTTTACTGCAGAACCTACGTTTCCTCTTCTGTAGTTTGGCATGTTGGCACTTTGCGCTTCTCGCCTCCTTCTCATACAAGAAAGATCCTTTTGTGTTGGGGAATCTGAGATTCCCTGACAGATTACTAGGTGCTTGGCAGATGTAGGTATTTGGGGAAGAAGTGCTCCCCACCGACCCAGAGGCTCCGTCTGCCCCCAGCCCACCTCCCCGCCTCCCTACATCCCCCGCTCCCATCAGTGGGGTTGAATCTCTGTACTCTCAGTACCGTTGTCCTACGGTTATTTTTTAGTCCTGTGTCCACAGACCTTTAGAAGATAAGAAAAAGCAGCCATGCCTCTAATTTCACACCTGACCCACTTGGTCAAAGAAAGTAAGCCCCGACACCAAGGGATGGTTGAAGTTCTGGGATAGTCACATGAAAAAAAAAATTTTGTGCTAAATCTAGAACCAAGGAAGCAGCCGAACTAAACCATTGACTCTCATCTACCTCTCTGTGATACTTAGGTCTCCTAAACCGTGGCCTTCATTCTACACGAGAAAAGTCGTTTCGGTGTAGTTGTTTGGTTTTATTCCATTTAAATTACATATTTGAAAAAAAAAGCCTCTGTTAGTTTTTCTTTTAATGTCGTCGTTAAGATATACCATCTTTGGCTGTCTTTAGAGATTTTTGGCAATGTGAATATTTAAGAAATTGAATTGGGCAAATGAAATGGATCTTTGTTCTGTACAATGAAAATTAAAAAAAAAAAAAACCACACACCAAAAGAACCATGATAAAAATCCCTTGAGTATCAGTAGTAATAAGAATGCAAAAGAACATTGGGTAAGGCTGAGCAATTTGGGCAAAAGAACAAAATGATGGAAGTTTGTTTATTTTTTTATTATTTAAAATTTTTAATTTTATTTTTTATTTCAAAAATGATGGAAGTTTCTTATTGTCATTTGCACGTGCAGATGTTTATTCGCCTGCATGCTTAAGCCGTGCAAAAGTGCGACGTTTGTGTTGGCACCGCGGGCTGAAAACCCGGCATGAGAACACAAACAGGCTAACACTAGCATGTTCTGCCGGCAGATCATTCCGTAAATCAGTGTTCATAACACAAATGTACCAAGTAATACAGGAATCTGTCATGATATTTAAAAAAAAAATTTAGTGTTTATCTTTGAGAGAGAGACACAGAGAGAGAGAGAGAGAGGGAGAGTCAGAGAGGAAGACACAGTATCCGAAACAGGCTCTAGGCCCTGAGCTGTCAGCACAGAGTCCAACGCGGGGCTCGAACCCACGAGCCATGAGATCATGACCTGGGCTGAAGTTGGACGCTTACCCTACTGAGCCACCCAGGAGTCCCTGGATCTGTCATGATATTGTTTCCAGCAGAGTCAATGAAGAAATGATGTGCTTCCCTTACTGGCATTTTTTAAAGTTTTGAAAAAAGTGACAGTTTACTTCTGTACCAAAGCAAACAGCTGTAAGTTGTGTATGTCTTTTTGGTTTTGTTTTGTTTTTAAAAGCCCTTGGGTTTTGACATTTGGGCTAACTGAAGTAGTGAAGACGTTTTATCGCACCTCGCTCAGAGAGTTTACATTTTCATGTTGACGCACACCTGGCGCCATAAAGGTCCACGAAACCATAATACGGATGTGTATTTATTTCGTCATTTATTATTAATATTTTAAAAGATTTTATTATTTTTATTATTTTTAATTACTTTTTTTGAGAGAGCACAAGTGGGGGAGGGACAGAGAGAGGGGGACAGAGGATCTGAAGCAGGCTCTGCACTGACAGGCAGACAGCAGTCAGCCCAATGTGGGGCTCGAGCTCACGAACCACGAGATCATGACCTGAGCCAAAATCAGGCACTCAGCTTACTAAGCCATCCCAGGTGCCTCTAAAGATTTCATTTTTTAAGCCCTTAATGTAGGGCTTGAACTTGCAATCCTGAGATCCAGGGTCTCAGGCTCCACCGACAGCCAGCAGCCCGCATGATACGCGTTTCTAAAAGAATCTTTAATTATAAGCTTTTCTGGTTGAGGCCCAGGAAAGCAGCGGTTGAAGTGTGCATGAATTATCTACGGGGTCACGGCCGGTGTCAGGTAAATGAGGCTCCCTGTCCGGCGCCTTCCTTCACTAGGTCTGTGACGTTTGTGCCTTTCTTACTGTCTCCGAACTTCAGTTTTCTCGTCAGTAAGATAAGACCATGATAGCATTTACCCTGTAGGGGTGCGTGCGTGTGTGTGTGTGTGTGTGTGTGTGTATGTGTGTGTGACACAGAGTGAGAGTGTGCAGAGGAGGGAGGGAGGAAGAATTGAAGAAAATTCTACATTAAATACACATTAGTACAGTTAATGTTAACTTAGTCCTATCTTTTACTATTCTTCATGAAATCTATTCCAAGACACTTCTGCCCCAAGTTTGGAGGGAGATAGTTCTAAAAATAGATTTTATTATATAATGGCGTGCAGTTATTGGTAAGGATAGGATCCAGGAGAAATCTGAAGCCAGTTCATACCCAGTAAAAGTATCCCGGCGGAATGAAGAAAGTGGGATGTGTTTTGCTTTCTCTCCTGCCTTTATTTTGAAGAACGACCTGTGGTTATATTCCTGATGATGTCGGAGATGAGAATCCCCAGCAACGTTTTTTCTAAAAACTCTTAGTTTTTAAATACTGTTACTTTAGCATCTACCGCTACCCCAGAGCCTGATTTTTAAAAATGCCTAATTTGCCTTTTTCTTTGCTCAGACAAGCACTGCTCAGAGAGGAAGTGGTTGTGGTTGGCAAGGGCCCTCTGTGAATGTTTTGGGTTGGCTCATTTCTGTGGCCTCAGCACCTAAAAGTCCTCTTGTTCACTCAGCTCCAACGGCTGTTGTCATCAGCATCTTGGCAAAGAGGGCAAATGGCCTGGTTGCCTAGGACGGAACTAGAAATTAGAAAGAAAACTCTGTTGTCTCAGCTCTGCGCTCTGGCTGCCTGGGCGTTTGGGAGCAAATCACATTGTCCTGTGTCTCATGTTCTCTCTGTCTGAAGCAAGTCATGGCCCTGGACTGCTTCCTAGATGCGCTTTGAGCCTTCCTTTCTGGGTGTTAGAGGGAGAGAGAGAGAGAGAGAGAGAGAGAGAGAGAGAGAGAGAGAGAGAGAGAGAGAGAGGTCCTGAAGCAGGCCAGAGTGTTAAGTAACATACAGCACCTGTCCCCATCAACGCAAAGGTGGCTTTTCTCTGTTTAACATCCATCATCTAGGCGGACAGCAAGGTCCAGGATACATTTTGCCATGAACTTAAACCTGAGGGTTATTGTTTATCATTTAAGCCTCAGTCGTGATGTATATTTCCACCCCCCTGTTCCCCCATCTCCTTATCTCCTTTAGACTCCAGGCTCGCATAGCTCATAGGATACAAGAACTGGAGAATCTGCCTGGCTCCCTGCCACCAGATTTACGAACCAAAGCAACTGTGGAGCTGAAAGCACTTCGCTTACTCAATTTCCAGCGTCAGGTAATACCTTTTCCCCAGCGAATCTGAGCCATAGGAAATAAGCGTAAGTCTGTTCAGTATTGTTACAAAGATATAAACTTAGTAAAAATAGTGTATCTTTTAGACCAGCAGCGTAGAGCCAAAAGGAATGAAGATGAATTGCTTATTATTCTGGTTTTTTCTTCTTCTGTATATCAGAGACATTTTTTTTCCTCCTATATTACGGTTTCCAAAGTCAGAGTAATGGCATTTTGTTACCATAGATGAAACCTTGAGAATAAATGGGTTAGCTTGCCTTTATGACTCCAAAAAAAGAAGAAGAAGAAGAAGAAGAAGAAGAAGAAGGGGGGTAGATCAGAGTCTCTTTGTAAACGCAGATGTAGAGTCCTAGCCATTCTGAATTCTCCTCTACTGAATTAATAGCTCCTCATTTATAGAAATACACAAAACTGTTTTCTAACTGTTGATTATTCATCAAAGCCTAAGTCTGAAGCCTTTGACCACAGTAGACCCATGTTTTGAGTAATTAGCAGACTGTTATCTCTTGTTCTTGCTGTGGTTCTTAGTCATCCCTGATTAATAAAAGCCAGCAAGATGATCTATAACTGCCGAGTCAGTAGGAGACTAGTGCAATGAACTAGAGATGATTTTCACCTTGGGGAGTTTCGCTCTGTGGACCCAAAAGGTGCAGGTCTCCTGGTCCGCACACTTCTTCGTTTAGCCAAAGGGGAGAAGGGACGCACGCTTGCCAGGCAGGCGGGTCTACCTGGTGCCGGTCTCGGGGCATGTGAAATGAATTATTAATGAATGAAAGTAGTTCGGAAGTATTGAATTGCAGGACTCGGTCTGTTGCAGGATGTGACTAAAATCACAAAGCCACCCCACTGGCTGCTGTCATGTGACCTTGGTTGGGGTACATTTGCCCTATTGGGTATAATGTCTCAGAAGGGTGTCGTGGTGACAGCGAGCTCCTTGGCCATAGCTTTGTGAGAGTAGATTTCAGCTGAAATTCGAAAAGGAAGAAAATGAAAGGCCCTGAATTCCATTTACTTCCTTTCTTATAGGTGACTTCATGAAATGCACTGATAAAGTGCTTGATAAAATTTTGTGAAAATGATTAACAACCGAGGGATACCTTCACAAATACAATTATATTCAGATTTGCTTCACTCTGCTGGACTCTTAGCAGTCTCTGATTTTTTTTTTTTTGCTTGATGTAGAAAAGTCCGTTATCTGTGAAGTTTCCCAGTAAATTAACAATTATTGATGCTGACTTGAGATTCAGTTAGATTATATTGTCTTAATATCTATTCCTGATCCTTCCCCCTCCTGCACTGCGCTGGCTATTCCCACATAACACACGACATGGATAAGGTGGTACATTTATGATCATCTAAAAGAAGTCCATGGTCTCGTGTAAAATTTAAATCTCTTGGAAAGAATACCATCACTGGGAGTGGGGGAAGCCAAAGCCAATATTTCCCATCTTTCTCATGAGAATTAACACTGAATTAATATTGTTTGAGTACCTGCTGCTACATGAACAGGAAGTAATTTTTCTGCTCTTTTTTGCAAAGCATCATTAAAGTTAATCTTTAGACACAAAGACAATGTTCGTACGGCACTTAAAATGAAGTAAAATATTTCAAAAGCTCATTAGCTAATTAATATCATTAGAATAATTAAACAGAACGAATCAATTTATTGAAATCCCAAGACAGCATCCACGTATTTCTTTTTAGTGTTACAGTGCTGTAAGTTTTGGGTTTTGTTTTATTGTTAATATTATCCTTAATAATATTAACAATAATTTATTATTATCTTTAATAACAATATTGTTATTAAACAATTGATAACAATTGTTATCTTTAACAACAATAAATTATTGTTATATTATTTTTAATCTGAATTACTTGGAAAGAAAACTTACACCGTTTTTGAAAACGCTGCATTCATTTGGCGTGATTTAGTCTCTTCATTTACAAAAAAAGGCCAAGTGGCATTGAGGACCTTGTAGAGACCCCATTTTGCCCCCAGTAGTGGGAGCAGGGCAGTGGGGGTGTCCAGGAGCCAGGCCTCTGTTTGGGGAGGCTCTCCCAACAGCTTTCCCTCCCCCCCAACCTTGACCTTGACAGCTGAGACAAGAGGTGGTGGCCTGCATGCGACGGGACACGACGCTGGAGACGGCCCTCAACTCCAAGGCCTACAAACGGAGCAAGCGCCAGACGCTCAGGGAGGCCCGCATGACGGAGAAGCTGGAGAAGCAGCAGAAGATCGAGCAGGAGAGAAAGCGTCGGCAGAAGCACCAGGTACGGGGGGGAGGACCCGGCACCCCCGCCTTGACAGGCACCTGCGACTGAGCCCTCAGCTGGACTCAGTAGGGCAGAGGGAACAGATCACGAGGACAGAAAAGTCCCTTGGAGCTCCCGTGTTCCAACCACCCCATGTGACAGACGGGGACACAGGCCAAGGGGCGGGTGGCCTGCCCACGGGGCCATAGCACGATCAGCATTCTGAATTTGCAAAATCCCCCGGCCTGCTGCTCTGGGCCAGTGGCCCTGTGGCAAAGCCCTAAGGAAAAGGAATGAAGAGAGCAAAATGGTTATTTTTATAAGCAATATAAATACAGTCTCCTGGGCTTTTCCAGGGCCCTGTTGGAGGTTTCATAGGGGCAGATATTTTAAAACATTCCTTTCTAGGGGAATGGAAGTATTTTTGATGCAGGATTTGATTTTGCATCAGAAGCCTACAAATTGTGTTTGTTTTTGGTGCTTACTTTAATGTCCCAGCTTCGTTTCATTTGGAAAAAAAAGAGATTTTCATTGATACACATGTCCCCTCCTATATTTAAAAAGTAGACTGGGGGTACCTGGGTGGCTCAGGCGGTTAAGCATCCAGCTTTGGCTCAGGTCATCATCTCACGATTAGTGGGTTTGAGCCCCGCGTTGGGCTCTGTGCTGACAGCTCAGAGCCTGGAGCCTGCTTCAGATTCTGTGTCTCCCTCTCTCTCTGCTCCTCCTCTGTTCACACTCTCTCTGTCTCTCAACAATAAATAAACATTAAAAAAATTTTTTTAATTAAAAAAATTAAAAGATCAGAATTAAGGGCGGCGATTCTCGCTGCCGTCATCTTATTTTAAGTCACGGTTCTGAGGCATTTAAGTTAGAGCAGAAGAGACATGACCTTTGTAAGCTGGTTCTCACTGAAAATACCCTCCTCCCTCGGGGGTATTTGTGGGTGGTTTGCTTTACATTTTATCACTGCCGTTTCACATGCTTCTCCCAATCCTTGATCCTGCCATTTTCACATGGCCGTATTTTTAAGGCCTGAGACGCTTCTCTTCCGGAGGCTAGTGCCCAGACAGCTTTTGGGAGCCTGACTTTTTCGCCAGCCCCACAGCTCTGATGCCAGGAGGCCCATCACCTGCCCCACAGAAGATTCGGATCTCCGGCTCTCGCGAAATGCCCACCGGGCACTTTCTTGAGCAACGCTGAAACCTCAGCCGACATTGGGAAACAGACGTTAAGGATGCTTCTCTCCCCCTTGACCCCTGTAGGAGTACCTGAACAGTATCCTGCAGCATGCGAAAGACTTTAAGGAGTACCATCGGTCCGTGGCCGGGAAGATCCAGAAGCTGTCCAAAGCAGTGGCGACGTGGCACGCCAACACCGAAAGAGAGCAGAAGAAGGAGACGGAGCGGATCGAGAAGGAGAGGATGCGGAGGCTGATGGTAAGGGGCGCCCGCAGGGGCCAGAAATGGGGTCTGCGCAGGCACCCATGCTGAGCATGGCAAATGCACTATGGCAGGGAGCGGGTCAACGCGGCTTCTCAAATCCGTTAACACGCTCCTTTGAGCTTCATGTGGGTGGAGTAAGCGCATCTTCTCTTTCCTGGATGCCGCGTGCCGCAAACCCAGGACCGTGGCTGGCGGGCCGAGATTTCCACATCCTGGGGCGGCATTGCTGTTCAGATTATCGTTTCTCACCTAAAAGCGGGTCATACAGTGTTCAGGAGTTTTATTTTTATTTAACAACCATATCTGGAAGGATGGATACAATCTTTTTCTTTTTTAAAAAAATTTTTTCTATGTTTTTTATTTGTTTTTGAGAGATGGAGAGAGACAGCGCGAGCAAGGGAGGGTCACAGAGAGGGGGAGGTACAGAATCAGAAGCAGGCTCCAGGCTTTGAGCTAGCTGTCAGCACAGAACCTGACACGGGGCTCGAACCCACAGACCTTGAGATCATGACCTGAGCTGAAGCCGGATGCTTAACCGACTGAGCCACCCAGGCGCCTCACGATCATTCTTTTTAAAATATTGCCTCTTTCGGACTGAGGACACAGGTTGCGTTGAATGAATGTGTCATGAAGTTATGACTTGGACTCCAGGAGGGTCCAAGTTTTTGATGCCTCTGGTGCTTCCCTTTTTTTGTTTGTTTGTTTAATGGTAGAAATCTCTCCCAAGCAGTGTAAAAAGTGATTTTTAAGTTAATTTTGAAATGTTGCATTTTTGGTTACAGCTGTGTTATTGTCATAGGCCATTCAAGGGTCGTTACGTTTGTGCTATTATTTTTTAATGGAGATTTAAGGACAGAAGGAATTGGTTTACATCACTGGCCTGGGTGTTTGGTTTTACTGACCATTTATTTTTGGAACTGGACCTCGGAGCACGCCACGGATTTTTAAAAGCGTGCGTGATCTGTAAATGATACGAGACCTGAAAATTCTACCTGGGACATAATGCCTGAGAATGAGATGGAGAGAAAATCATTAGCCTTGGCCCATAATTATGAACCTGGAAAATTCCAAGTGACAAGGCCTTCCTTGGTGCTATTATGGTTTGAAATTTTTTCCCCACTAATTTTTTGAATTCCAGAGACGAAACACCTTATTTTAAAGGGCCCTGCACCCAGGTACAACTAAACCTTAGATCTCCTCCAACCTCCCTCTGCTTTCTTGGAGAGAAAACGACTGTCCACGAAATTTCTAACTAGCCAGGGAGGCCGTTTTATAGTGATTTGAGCAGAAAGCGGTCACAATTTGTGTGATTCAACTGGAGTGAAGCTACATTAGAACTTCAGTAACAGATTGGTTGGACACTAATGATTAGGCATTTGCAAATCATTAATTTTTGCAATTAAATGACGGAATATACAGATAACAGGGAAACTGCAGTTTTTATCACTCTTTCTTCAAGTGAGATCAACCATAACCAAAAGCAATTAGAGTTATAATAGCATTTGAGGTTCACACTCATCCACGGGGCAGACGGCAGCTAGACTGAGTTATAAAATGGCTGTCACTCGGGCACATGCGGGAGTCACGCCCTTGGACCGAAGATCCTCAGCTTTTCCACGAAGTGGAAGATTCTGTAGCGAGTCCCTTTTTATCCTGCGTGTCACATGAGGAAAATATTTTGAGCTGTCCTTTTTATTGGGATGCATAAAAGAGATTTCTCTTGGAATGGCCCAGAGTACATCAGAGTTTTTATTGCGTTTAACCTCATAATGTTGCTTAATGGGAGGTAGAGGTGGAAATTACTGTACCTGTTTTATTACTCAGCAGTACAGACTCCAGGTGCTAAATGACTTGCCTCAAGTCACCTGGGCCCATGGCGCCATGCCCATCAGTGACGACACTCCCCCAGATTTGACTTTTCCTATCAACCGTGGTGTTCCTAATGCCTTTACCTCTATGAAGCTATACTTACTACACGTAGAGTCCATTGGAATCTTGGCCTTTAGAAATACTTACTGAACTCTTTCTGAACGAAAAGATGTGATGTCTGGAATTTGCTTCAGGGCGCTCTAGTTTGGGATTGATGAGCAGAACTGAGGGAGGGGTAGCCGTGAAGACAGGAGTCCTCAGGAGTTAATTCCTGTTGCCTGGTGTTGGTTCTAGGAGACATTATACTCTCCTCCCTAGTTTCAGTTGTTTTTTGAAAATTTCCAAACTGCAGAGTTAAGGATACATTTCGGATGATGAATTCTCAAATTGTATCTTTTGTGTGTGTGGGGGTGGGTGCAAAGAAACTTAGAAGAGCCAAGGGCTGACTCCGAGGGCTTGGTCACATGACATCAGTGTCCTGACTGCCATGAGCCCCGGTGCCCTGGGATGCGGGCACGGCGCCCCCAGGTGCAGCCAGTCCTGGATGGTATGCTGGAACGTATGCAGTCTGGCCCTTAGGTTGCCTGCACTCCCCCCCCCAGTCAGAGTTCAGACCGCAAAGAGGACCTATGATCCGAGTTGTCTGCCAAGCTTTACTGTGCTCTGACTGTGTTCTTCTTTCCTTCATAGGCTGAAGATGAAGAGGGTTACAGAAAACTGATTGATCAAAAGAAAGACAGGCGTTTAGCTTACCTTTTGCAGCAGACTGATGAGTATGTGGCCAACCTGACCAACCTGGTTTGGGAGCACAAGCAAGCCCAAGCGGCCAAAGAGAAAAAGAAGAGGAGGAGGAAGAAGAAGGTGAGAGCCCTAGTAAATCAGAGGGGAGGGCGGACTGGTCAGGGGCCAGTCAGAGGCCCTTTAATACAAGCTCCTGGGGCACGTGGGTGGCTCAATCAGTTAAGCGTCCGACAGGCTCAGGTCATGATCTCACAGTTCATGAGTTTGAACCCCGCATCAGGTTCTGTGCTGACAGCTCAGAGCCTGGAGCCTGCTTCAGATTCTGTGTCTCCCTCTCTCTCTGCCCTTCCCCTGCTCATGCTCTGTCTCTCAAAAGTAAATAAATGTTTAAAAAAATTTTTTTTAAAAAGGAAGTAAAGAAAATACTCCCCCCGGACGGTCCCGGTGTGAAAGAGGTGGTGAGGCATGAGGCACACCAGACAGCAGGTTGGAGCCGAGGGTGCAGGCAGTAGGATGTTCCCAGCGGAAATTGTTCCGTCCATCCTTTCACTGTTCCATACACGTTGAAAAGTTAAGTGTACAGGCTCAATGGAAAAGGGAAGAATGTGAGGACACATAAGTATTTGTTTAAGTTTAATGTCAGTGTGGTATGGTGGTCAATGAAAATTAAGAAGGAAAGCAGAGTACGGATGGAAAGAAGCTGATAAACATGTAAGAGATGGCCTTGGGGTACTTTTGAAACAGATTTCAGTCTATTCGTTCAGACGGACAAAGTCAAAAGCGTCTCCCTCAGTTTAGCTGTCCTGACGTCACAGTAAGGGGAATGTCTAATGCAGGTAGATTGTTACAGAGAACAGTAAATAGTTATATGTAAAATATAACCTAATTAGCATGGAAAGTGAAGGGTGAGATTTAGAATCTCTGCCCTGCGCATATTGTACCTCGATTCAAGGATAACCTGCCGGTGTAGACCTGGGAATACAGATCCTCTCTGAATCTCAAGTGGTCCGGCAATTTGGTTCTTGGTTCCTGTTTTGTTTTCATAGCACACCCTGATTGGCCCGGGCGCACACATCAGCAGGAAACAGGAAGTCTTGGCCGGAGTTGTGAGGATTGGAGATTGGTGGCATGTAATCATTTATTCTGTGCACTGAATAATTGAACAAAATGCTTTTCCAAAAAAATAATTAATTTCATGGCTCCTGAATTCCCATCCCTGCTTTATAATTAAGGAGGAGGAGTAAATGATTGGGAAGGTGCATTCTTGCACCTGACTTCTTTCGCGTAAGAAAGCTTCCCGCGTTCAGAAGAGGAGCACGCGATGACTCAGGGCTTGGATTTAGACATTCCGTCGGTGTGAGAAATCCCTCATTTTCTTGTCAAGGTGGCATTACAGACTCTGCAGAATGCCAGCTCCCGGTTTCTGACTTAAAAAGACGCGTTCAGGGTCAGAGAAGAAAGAGCACATGGGCAGAGAGATAGAACTCTGTAGCATTCCACAAGGGCCCCCATGCAATGGCGCTTCTCGTTTTTCCTAGTCTGGAGGTGTGCTTTGCAGAGGTGGCGCGAGAAGGTCACGGTTGGTGTTTTTAGCAGTAAAGTTCAAATTCGACTTGGTGTGTGTGATTAAAAGCTAAAGGGTCCCTGAATTGAGCTTCTGGCTTATAATGAATGGATTCCTGCCATGGTATTAGATTGTTATATAATTGTAGGCAAAGAAGGATCTCTAATTGAGTGATGGTGATTATCCCTTTATTTTTGTGTTAGTCTGTATAGAGCGGGAACCTGTCACAATATTTTTCACGATGCTGCCAACTTAGGTGATCTATAGGTTGGCTCTCTACTTCCAAACTCATAGCTTCAGGTTTGCTGATAGCATTTATTCTTTCTCTTTTGTCCATTTGTTCAAGGACCATCAGCTGAAGCTAGGCCGTGGGCTCCATGTTGGGGGAGAAAGAGGGAGGTGGCAAGGAGGAGCAGTCTTGCTTTCTCCCTCTGTTCTGTCAGAGAGCGAGAGGCAGCTAGACATTCATCGATTATGCACCCAGACACCTGATGATAAACCGTGATGAATGCAGAGAAGGAAGCCCGGGACCAAACGGGATGGGGCCCGATTTCCTGGCGCAGAATAATGGATATCAAGGCAACTCCCTCCTGTCTGCCTGCTGGGCATCTCTGGGGGGCTCCTGCCGGTTATCTCACATGTGAACAGTGGACGTGCAGAACCTTTCCTTGATCATCAGCCCTCTGCCTCCTCCCTGGCACTCTCAGGATGCCCAGCATTTGAGCACGCCCTGCCCTGAGCAGGACTGGGGAGGACCGGCTGTCTTTCCTTCCGGGGCCATCTTGCTGGGACAAATGGGGAAAACGGAGGAAACAAAGAAACCAGCCTCCTTCCTGAAGACCGTCTCTTTCACGGGGCTTTGAGACTTCTTTCAAAGCAAGTTACGTAATTCCAGATGCACCTTTATTCAAGTGAAAAGCAAATGGATGCTTTCAAAAGCTGATTATTTGACAGTTTGGATGATCTGTACTTCTTCCCTCCATTAGAGTGAGTGATGGAGGATGGCTTGTTCCAGCTTTGCTGCTGGGGAGGGAGCCGTGTCCCGAAGCGTCAAAGTTCTGTGCTGGCCTGGCGAGCACTTCCCCACAGAACACTGTCCCATTGTGCCTGTCTGTGGTTCGCTTGTTTGTTTTTTAATGGAGGAAGGCATCCATAAGCCTGTGTTTTGGGAAACCCTTCTTGACTCCGTGGACCAAGAGCATTGTGCTCTAGCAACAGGTACGGGACAGCAAGGCTGCAGGTGACCGTGTCTACCCTGTTAGAGAGAAGTGTGGTTGACCTTGAAACTTAAATGGAAGGGGGTTAATTTTTTTTTAATGGCCCCAGTGTAACAGAGAAGGTCTCTTTGTTTCTGGTGGAGCTGATTGTGTCTCTTGCTGTTGGTAAACAGGGGAGTGTGTTTCCTTTAACCTGCCTTGACCAGGTTTGCTTCTCTCTTCTTACTATTAGCGCTGCCGCTGTGACAGATGGCATTTATAAATCACTCTGGAACTTCTCGCTCCCAGCCTGGTCTTCCGTCACTGCCCTTAAAGTGAAGAATAGGAAGCGAACTCTATGTATCTACCCAGGTGTTAGAGGACGCATCATTTGTGAAGTATGGAAATACCTAATTATGTGAAGCCGGTCTTTGCAGTGTGGCAGGATTAATGTGCTCTGATGTGCGCTCAGCATGACCTTGAGGTCTCTGTCCACTGCGATGATCCTTCTCTTAACATCTGCTAGGTGACTACACGATCAGAAAGGGCACGGGACTACATAAGGCCACCAGGGTGTGTACAAATAGGATTGAGCATGCTAAAGTAGGAAACTGGGCCACCATCTCATAAATCATATTAGTCTGCAGACTTTTAAATTCATAACTGCATAAGAAAACATACCATAGGAATTTGCTTTCACTCCCTTATAGAGTATTTCATTAAAAGACCTATTACCTAGTGCTTCAGTCTCTGGATCTGTAAGAAGGTGATAGGCTTAGATGGCAAAGTGTTTAGGAGAGCCCTAGGCAGCTTGGTCAGCTGAGTGTCTGACTCTTGATTTCCACTCAGGTCATGATCTCACGGTTCATGAGATTGAGTCCTGTGTTGCGCTCTGCGCTGACAGTTCAGAGCCTGCTTGGGGTATTCTCTCTCTCTCTCTCTTTTTCCCCCTCTCTCTGAGTCTCCCCTGTTCTCTCTCTCAAGATAAATAAGCAAACTTATAACAATAAAGCATTTAGAGTGTACCCTGGCACATAGTAAGTGCTCAGTAAATATTAATTATTTTATGAAACCATTCTGTGGTGTAATGTAGGATCGTAATTATTAAAACGTGGTTACAGTTGTTTACTTTTTTAAACAAAATCTTCTCTTTCCCCCTGCTGCATATTCTCTGTGATGTTGAGAGACTAAATGGCCACCTCTTTTTTTTTTTTTTTTTTTTTTTTTTTTTCAGAATCACTTAGGTATTAGGTAAGATGTCTTTTAGGACTGTGACAGGTCCTTTGACTGTTGAGGCATGCAGTAGGAAGTGAAGGTTTATTCACTACCCCTCCCTTGCTAGCTCCTACAAAGAGAATTTTCTAATTATGAGGCCTCTAATTTACAGCCTGGACTTACAGAGTCCCTGGAGTAAGTCCTTGCAGGCCAGAGTCCCACCTTCAGCTGTGGTTCGGAGCCCATGCCGGCCACCTCCCCGGCCACCCGCCCCCAACCTCCTGTCAAGTTGCATCGTCATTTCACGGCTCAGCTTCCCAAGCGGTTGACTTCAGGCCAAACATAAATATTTAATTCCCTCTTCCAAAATCTTTTGATGGCATTTATACCAACAGAACTACACCCTTGCTCTTAATTTGTGACATTTCTTGGAAACGCACGATGCTAATAGGAGCCGTCTGAGAATCCACAGGGGAAACTGCTGGGCCAAGGCCCTTCCTCATCACGGCGTTCAGTTTCTGTCCCGAAAGTTCTTGTATTCCTTCGTCAGTAGACACTGTCATGAGTAAATCTCAGGACCGTGACGTGTTGGGGGGAGGGGGCATCTTTCTGGCACAGCTGCCGTATTGGTCAGTGCCGTAAGAGGAAATGTGTCTTTACCCTTTTTAGATCTCAACAACTCAGAAAAATCTCTTGATACCATTCTCCGCGAAAAGAGCATCAGATGCAGAAGCATAGTAATGTTGTTGAGACCTTTGTTTTAAATTCCAGCTGCTCTCCTGTTTCTCCCCCACCAAGATGATGATTTTCCCCTACAAGGGCAATTTCACAGGTCGAAGGAAGCTTGTAAGCAATTCTGGGCGAATGAGGGTAGGGACTGTGGTCGAGGTAGGGGAACGCAATGCCAGCGTGATTAGATTCGTTTGATTAGTTCAGTATCAAAATGGGTGAAAGCAGAAGTTTGGATCAGAGTCCTGCTTAACTGGATTGACCGGTTACTTGGGTCGGAAATGCTGGCGTGGGTTTTCTCTGCAGAGGACCAGCACGGTCATGTGAGTTCGGCTGTTCATTTGAGATTCTTGGGCATTTTATTGTCTGGTCACCTATCTTGATGCTCAAAGGTCCACTTAAATGACAGTAAAAATAACCCAAGTGGTTTCCGAAAGCCTAGGTTTCCACTGAAACAGAATCCGTCTGTGAGATGCGAGTGCTTTTGAATGTTGTTTTAGCGTAGCCCAGCAAGTCCCGCTGGGGGATAAAGTACATTCGGTTTGTCATGCAGATGGTCAAATTGTGAGGTATTTGGTATAAAACCATTTCTTTACAGATTGAGGCCGTGTGTGGCCTGGGTTAGGGGAGCAGTGTGAGGGAAGCGTCCCACTGAAGTTTATCTTCCTGGGTGCGGAGTACACGGGATTTTCACATGTAAGGATTCCCCTGCCTGTCGCCGAATAAGTCTTATGTAGCTTCTGCAAGGAAAGCGGGCAGCAGTGCCCACGGCTTGATGCACATTCCTGAATAGAATTTCTCGATTGCCGTTGGCCTTGGAAATTGGGAAGCCAGGTTGTCTTTAGTTGTGAGTAATTTGTTCTATATCCCCTTCCATCACTGGGTGAATTACATTCCTCTCTCCTTCCAGCAAGCATAATTCGTTCCCAACTTCTTGCAGGTCAGAAGAAGCCAGGACAGAGTCCCTTTAGTCCCGATCAATGGATGAACTACAGTGGATTGTTTTGTTTTGTTTTGTTTTGTCTTTAATCAGTGGGAAAGAAATAGTGTCAGACGTCAGCTGGTGATGTAGGATGTGTTTGTAATCACATGATGGAGGTAACTGCATGTGAAGGTTCTGTTTGGAGCTCATGATGAGCCAAGAAAAGGGATGTTTTGTGGGATTTTTTGTTTTATTTATTTATTTATTTATTTATTTATTTATTTATTTATTTATTTACTTGCGGGAAGAAGGGAAATGGGGGCAGGATAAAGCACCAGTGTGATGGGAGATCCAGAGATCATCACCAAACTGAAAGAAGCCAAAGCATGATGGGAGAATGTGCTGTCTCTTGCCGTAGAGTAGACTGCCACCTGGCTTCCACCTTGTGTAATAGCAGCAGAGTTAGGTGTAAATTCAGGGCTCGCCAGTTCAGTGGGGAACTGCGTCTGTGTTCTTAACTAATCTCATATATCTTGCAAACATATTGGCATGTAATTACAATAATGATGATCTATTGAGTCTGCAATAAGTGGAAAGCATAATTCTTGATGCTTCCCTTCCTTCCTTCCTTCCTTCCTTCCTTCTTTCACCAAACATTCACTTAGTACCTTTTATGTGCCAAGACCCATTGTCAGTGTGGGGATACACACGTGACGAAACAGACGAGAAATCCCTGACTTCATGGGATGCACCTTATGAAGCAGTTTTGAGGCAGTGCTCTAGCCAGTCTCACGGACATAAAAGAATGTCTTCAGACTGTCGTTGAATCTTGTGCATTGTGGAGACTGACGCTGGCAGTATATACGTGCATAGTAGCATATAACGGAACACTGGATTGTGCATACTGAAGCAGTGGTCCAGCCCTGCCTCAGCCCTACGAGGGAGGGACTGTTACTGTCCCTTTTTTACAGAAGAGAGAACCAAGACAGGTTTGCTCAAGATCACACAGCTCAGGTCTCTCGAACTGAGTGACAGAACTGGGGATTCAAACCCTGCTGGTCTCATTCCAGACCCAAATTTTCAAAATCTAATATTACACTGCCTGTTGGATTTGAATTTATTTTTTAAATGAGTTTAGAGGATTTTAAAGGAAGGGCCTGATTGTGAGGCAGTTTTTAGCTAACGCTCTAGCCAGGCAATAGCATATTCATACAAGAGTATCCTTTAGAATGGTTTTGATTCTATTATTTAGGGTCCTTCAAGCTTCCTAATGTACTATTCATTGAAATGGGGATCCAGTTCCACTCGCGAGATATTGGAAATTGGCTTATTCATTGTCTCATTTGATTTTCTTTGTTGGCCGAATTTGTAGCTTATTTCTGATTTGTATGGAAAGAATGGTGGGATTAATTGACTTTCTCCCATTAATTAAAACAGTCGCCTGAGTGTGGTGCCCGAGAATTCCAAAACCGGAACCGCTGAGGGCTGGTCACACGGCGGTTTCTTTCCTGGGCTTTTCTGCCATTGTGCTCTGCGGCCTTTGCCGAGATACAGGGCTGGTGCCTTCTTGATGCTGATCATTCCTTTTGAGCTTGTGAACGTTTTCACTCTGGGGTGGCGTACACAGAAAATTAAATTCTTGGGAAATCATAACCAAAGGCAGGATTTTATTTCTTACTCTTTGGTAGAGCACTGCATTTTTTTTTTTTAATGCCCTTTGCTTTGGCCTACATACATCCATATATTCCTTATAAGAAAATTTGAAAGAACTTCAGCACTTTCAGATGTTTTTGGGAACTGTGTCTCTTCAGTATGGACAAAGGGTTAGGTTTTGAACATGTTCTCTCAAAGCTGTTTTGTCAAGAGACAACTGAGTTATCTTCCTGGAAAGTAAAAATGTATTATATAATCAATGTCTTAAGTAAACAGAGCAGAGTTCATATCGATTCTGTATCATTATATATATTTTTAATTAACTAAAGAGCCCCAGGGAGGAAAGCTCATTTTCTTAAATGTCTTGACAAAGGAAATGACTAAAGTTGTTTTTTTGTTTTTTCTTTTTTCCTCACGCACGTAGAGTAGAGCTTTCCAGCCGTAACTTTAAAATAAGGATTCTGAAAAGGTGATGGTAAACATTTCCCTTGTCAAAGAGGTTGTTATAAATGTAAGAAATTTGAGACTCATCTGTGTTTATTGCAGATGAGACTCTCTCGGGTATGTACAAAACGTGACATAATCTTAGCTTTTCATTTAGTCTGTCTTTGAGGCACATAGAGGTTAATGGACTAAGATATTGAAATATTTAAGAAATGGCAAATGACAGAATTTTTCATGAGATCACAGTATCCGTATCACGCTTCCTCCTTTCACCCACTGTGGAAATACTATATATTATGAAAAGCCAATTAGGGTGAATGGGAAACATCCAGAGAACGCTCAGAATTGTCCTACGATTCTGTATTTTTATGACCTAAGAGCGATTCCGAGTTTATTCGTGACGGACGTTTCTAGAAAACTTGCCAAGGGGATTGTGGAGCCGGTTCCATCAGGATTTGTCTCCCTGGTGCCAAGCAGGGGAAGGACATTTCACGTGCTGACCTCAACCTTGATGTCTTCGTATCTTCAGCAATTTGGGTCCTGGAAGACACGACCCACACGTCTTTAGTGTGTGACAGCCTTGAGTCATACGTGCCTTTTCAGCAACTCCCTGCAGGTTGCTAGTGGAAGACACACCTTGCCTCAGACAGTGAAGAGAAATACAAATAAAAGGCATTAACACGTAAGCTTTGTTGGCTGATGACAATGAGCGGCGATGAAGTGCTATTTTATACACGGCATTGCCACAGAGTTCTTCCGGCGACCGTGTTCTCGATTCACGCATGCGTAACATCTTGACCTTGCTTTGCAGAAGGCTGAAGAGCTTGCCGAGGGAGGCGAGTCTGCCCTGGGACCAGACGGAGAGGTGAGGCGTTTTGCACCCATTTCTGCTGTGTTCCGCTCCATGAGTTCCCGCCATGCCCTACAACTCCATTTTCTGTGAATACCAACTTTATTTTTACTCAGCGATTCATTTCTAAGTAAAAATAGTAGTACATTAGCATAGTTGAAAATTAGAATAGCACAAAAGGGATATACTGGAAAGTAATCTTCCGTCTCAGACTAAGTTTCTTGTGTTCCTTCTGGAATCTTCTGTGCACCTACATGTTTATGAGTTCATAGAGTGTGGGTAAAAACCTTAAGTGGTTGTATACTCACATTTTCCCAGTAAAGGATACAGAAACATAAAATATGACCCAGTTTCCTTAGCGTATTACCAATATGAAATCATGAAACTCCATAAACAATTTACATATTTGATTAACTTTTGTGACATTTTCTGTAGGCTTGTGATAGCGCTTCCCTGTGTAGAGTCGTCAGCACATTCCTAAATGTTATTTCTTAGGATTTTGAAAATTCTCCTGAATCATGAGGACACAATTACTTATTTATTGGACTTTTTTTTTTTCCTCCCAAAACTCAAAAGTTCTCTGCCAGTGATTCATATACGAAGGCATACATACCCCCTCCCACCCCGCGCCCTCCCCCTGCCCGGAGCAGGATGGGGACGAGTTTGTTGCAAACTGTCTTCTCCTCTCATGGATTCTGATAAACCTGCTTGGGGGACCCTTCTAGAATCACTGTTCATAGGAGGCGTACTCTGAACGTGAACAGCCTGGATCCAGAAAGAAAGGTTGAAACCACTGTTCTGCACAGAAACTTAATGAACAATAAGTGTGGCTTAACCACTATAAACTATCACGGGGAAAGAAAGGATGTAACGTATAAGGCCCTCTCCGTGGGCCTCCCTGGGGGAAGAATTCCGTATATTGGAGCGCCTGGAAACAGCTCAGGCTTGTCAAAGCCCCCAGCCTTACCTGAGCGTGCCTCACGGGGGTCTCTAATTAACCCGCAGGCAGGGAGAGATTTAACGTGTGGGTGAGAGGGACAGGGCTCTTACCTCTTAACCTCTCTGGGAAGACTAGCCACTGATCTTGGGCTCGTGACATGCACCTTTTTTTTTTCTTTTAATCTCAACACATGTGCATTCTGTTTGCTAAAGTTGGCAAAGTGGACATCTTGCTCAGTTTGTTTTGAAATAATGTTCTTACACTCTGCTGTGTTCATTCAGTGCTCTTTGCCAAAGATCTAATTCCAGCTACAGTGATTCCCGATTTTCCTTGAGGCATGACATAAGCAATGAAACAGGCTCTATTATAATAGTTCAAGGTAGCGGAAGATGACTTTTCCAAGGGAGGCGGTAGCAACTGGTAGGTCTTGATCGTGTGGGTGTGTAGATGACCTTTCACTTTAATGAGGAAGAAACATCGTGCCTGCAAAGTAACAGTGTTCGCCTGCATTGCTTTAGCACACATAAAAGAAAAACAAAAAAGACAGTTTGGAGTAAGCCTTTGCTTTTTTTAAAGCTAATTTTTGTAGATTGTTGCTAATATGTTGTTTTGTATTCTTACAGTGTTTTGTTGAAGGAGAAAGAAGAAAGAACTTATTTCTGGTCATTAAAAAATTTTTTTTAATATTTATTTATTTTTGAGAGAAAGACAGAGCACAAGTGGGGGAGAGGCAGAGAAAGAGAGATATAGAATCCAAAACAGGCTCCAGGCTCTGAGCTGTCAGCACAGAGTCCGGCACAGGGCTTGAACCCATGGACTGTGAGATCACGATCTGAGCTGAAGTCGGATGCTCAACTGACTGAGCCACTCAGGCGCCCCTCTGGTCATTTATTATAAGATATAGAAGATAAGCTACCATATGTTGTTCTTTCTACCATTTTTATTTAACTCCAATTAAGAACAATTTAGGGGGGTGCCTGGATGGCTTAGTCGGTTAAGCGTTCGGCTTCGGCTCAGGTCATGATCTCATGGTTTGTGGGTTTGAGCCCCGCATTGGGCTCTGTGCTGACAGCTAGCTCAGAGCCTGGAGACTGCTTCGGATTCTGTGTCTCTTTCTCTCTCTGCTCCTCCCCTGTTCACGTCTGTCTCCCTCTTTCTCTCAAAAATAAATAAATGTAACAAAAATGTTTTTAATAAAAGAAAAATTTAGGAAAAATCCTTTGGAATTGATAAATTGTCTAAATACTGAATTTTTTTTTACCTTTAAGCACTCCTCACAAATCAAGCATTTCCATAGCCACAATGTCTAGCCTAGGGGTCTGCTCCTAGAGGTGACATCACCCTATAATCAGTTGCACGCATTTGCATAGGATTACCCCATTTTTACGCCTTTTAAAACAATTTGTTTTCTGAAGTAGGTTAAATGCGGCCTTTGCAATTTCATTTATTCTCCTAATTTTCTGAGCAAGCCATTTTTCACTGAGCATCTAATAATGAACTTGAGCTCGGTCTTGGCCCGTTTGCCAGTTTTCAGATGAGGAGAGCTTTTTGCTGCACAGTGACCCTCCCAGGTTACCCATGGCTGCACTAGACGCCAGGCCATTTGGTTCTGCAGAAGCCCAGACTGGCCCCTCGTGAGGTGACAGAAATCACAGTGCCTCCCTCTGTTCCCCTTTCTCTCAGAAACCGGGACTTTGCAATAGCTGTTATCTAGGGAAGTATTATTTGCGGGTTGAGGGTTCTGAGTTGCAAATGGCAGAAGTCAGCCCTGCCAGACTTAAGCCAGAAGGGAGTATGTTTATGAGATATTGGGTAGTGCATAAGATCTCCCAGAACATGCCTCAAAGCTACGGCTGGTGCTGGACAGAGACCGAGAGGCCTGTGGTTGACACTGGGCCAGAGCCAGTCACTGTGCTCTGCCCTCCCTCCAGCTTGCCCCTTGCTCCCCGCCTCCCCAGCCCCCTGGGTCTCTCCATACACCGCCTTGGCGAGTGCGTCAGGTGCATGGAGCTGAGGCCTTGTGCTTGTAGCTTTGCTGCAAGAGAAGCCGATGTTGTCAGTTTCTTCAGTAGGAGGTGGTCTTCCACTTCCTGCCAGGATTCCGTAGGTGGTGAACTTTCCGTTCACAGAAAAAGGATTCAGATGCTGGGCCACCGAAAGGCTGAGAAATGCCCAGCACAGAATTGGGGAGGCTGTGTTAACACCAAGCGGTGATGGGTATTTTTTTCTTCTCCTTTCTAGCCCATAGATGAAAGCAGTCAGATGAGCGACCTCCCTGTCAAAGTGACTCACACGGAAACTGGCAAGGTCCTGTTCGGACCAGAAGCGCCCAAAGCAAGTCAGCTGGACGCCTGGCTGGAGATGAACCCGGGGTATGGCCAGAAAGCAGAAGTACTGGGGGCGGGGGGCTCCCGGGGGGCTCAGTCGGTTAAGCGTCCAACTTCAGCTCACGTTGTGATCTCACAGTTCATGAGTTTGAGCCCTGCATCAGGCTCTCTGCTGTCAGCTCAGAGCCTGCTTCAAATCCTCTGACCCCTCTCTCTGCCCCTCCCCTTCCCTCTCAAAATAACTTAAAGCAAGCAAACAAACAAAAGAGCCAAAAAAACAATAAAGCAGAAATACTGGCATCCTTTGGCTTCTTGGATTTTTGTGGTCCTTGTGAAATCTTGGAACTAAAACAGCACGCCCTTTGCCGATCTGGTTCAAGTCATGTGGCCCGCATTTGTCATTTGTACATAGAACATGCTAGTTAGGTCACGGGTGTACATATTGTCTTATAGTTTAAAAAGCTAAGCCCCCTCTCCTCTCCACTCTTTCCCATAGTTACGAAGTCGCACCCCGATCTGACAGTGAAGAGAGCGATTCTGACTACGAGGAGGAGGTATGTGGGCACCTGTGTTTGGAGCAGATGGGTGTGAAGGTTGATGGGGGAGGCACTCGTGTCTGTCTGTCACTTCTTCCTCCAGTGGTGGCCTTTGGGAGACCCCTGGAGCTGAGGGATGAGCCAGAGCCATAATGGCACACGCCTTGCGGTACAGTGACCCCTTGGGGAAATCTGGTGAATTCTAAATTTATTTGAATCCAAGAAAAGAGAAGCTGGCATTATATTGGAGGTGGCGGCATGGTCTTTTGCAGGGAGCTGGAGATGGATTACTTTGGGAAGGCAGCGCCTTGCCGTAGCCTGGTCCACGCCGAGGCTCAGCCTCCTAGCAGTTTCTGTAGTCCTGTGGGCCTTAGAGCGTATTTGCAGTCAGACACCTGGAAGCTTGGACGGAAGGGCACCAGGGGCTTGGTCGAATGAGGTTATTGACCCTCTTGGCTTCTCCTTAAACGGGATTCTGGTTTGAATTCCTCGGATACACCCAGGACCCACGGAGACGCATGTTCCCCTTTCTCCTCAGTCTCTTGGAGATCTCTGGAGCCTGAAGTGACCCTTTTAATGGAACTTAAGAAATAATAGTAAAGGTCTTTTTTTAGATCAACTGAGAAATGCTTAATAATTACAAATAGGAGGATTCAAAGAAGACTTTTATCTCCTTTGTGAGAGCATTGTTAGTGAGTGGTCATTAATTGTGTTTGCAGTGTTGGAGGAATCCTGGTTCCGAGAGTGACATGGCGGAGATGCCACAGACTGGGTCGTATAGCTCACCCAGGTTTTAAGACACAATTGTTATTTTCTTCTGTTTTGTGGACCCCCTCCCCGTTTTTTCCTCCAAAGTAATCTACCATGAACAGTTGTTAACTTTTACAAAGAGGAAAAATAATAAAAGTTATGTTTAAAAAAAAAAACAAGCACCCCATTAAGAAGCTTTGGACTAAACTGCTTTGGGTTGCATGCAATTTATTTTTTATAGGCCACTTCTGCTCCAAGGTCTTTGAAGCTCACAAAATCAATTTTAGAAATGTTTCTTGTTTCCTCGGAGGAGTGTGTCCATAAGTGACCCATTGGAAGAATCTAGTCATTGAGGAAGAGAGTCGGGGAGGGATGGAGATGAGATAAAGCAGGTTATCAGCTATGACATGTCCTCCCCAGACTGACAGCTGCAGACAGCTCTCGGCAGCTGGGAATGGGGTGAACTCTGACCCAGCAGTCTCAAAGCCCTGAGTCCTCATGTGGGGTCTCCCACTCATGGCGAGCCACAGCCCCCTCTCAGAACGTTCCCCCTCGGCTGGATAAACGAAGGAGCTGTACGGACTCCTCGCCGGACCCCGGCGTCCCAATGGTCTATTTTCCTAGGTTTGGTTGTCAGTGTTAATATCATGTCAATTCACAAGTTTTCGTTGAGGAGTTACAGGAAAGCATTATTCTCTTGAAACCCGCTTTTAAAGAAATTCTACTGAGCCTTCAGCACCAGTGGGTGGTGGAGAACGTAATGTAGCGGAGCTTTCAGACCCATCAGCAGAATGTCGTACACAGTTGAGATGGGGGTCCTAAGTCCTTTGTCAAGTTATTGACAGTTTTAATCTAAATACTCAGAAATACGTGAAGTAGTCGCGAGAGGCAGTGTTCACTAGCTCCAGCCCCTCCAACTTGAATGATTGGGGGACGACGTCCGAGTGCCACTGGCAGTATCAGAGAGCGTTTTTATGAGAAGGATAATAGTAAGCTTCTCAAGTCTGGCTTTGGAGAGAAGGCTCTAGAATGTTTCTCAGTGAGAACAGATATGGTCTGCGGGACTCTGAGAACCAAACAATGATAAACACTCATCTGCCATGACTTTTACATATTCATTCCTGGGATCGAGGGTTCTAAGGGGTTCTCAGGGGGTTTCTTCGATCCTTAGGGGGTTTCTTTTATTCTCTTATTCAATGATTTTAACAGAAATCGAATGGCGTACTGCCTGGTTCAGGTGAGTGTTAAATTTCCTTCCTCCCTTAATTGCGTTTCCTCTGTCTATGGAGTTGAGTACCACCCAGTCGCTTTTCAGAAAATGCCCATTGTCCAGGTTCCCTGGCTCAAGCGGAATCTTTCCCGTGTCTTTGTTCCCTCCCCAGGATGAAGAAGAAGAGTCCAGTCGCCAGGACACGGAAGAGAAAATACTTCTGGACCCAAACAGTGAAGAGGTCTCCGAGAAGGATGCGAAGCAGATCATTGAGTGCGTACCGCTCAGTCTTCTCCTTGTCGACGTGTTTCAGGAGGATTGTGCTTTACGGATTTTCCTGTAGAAAATGTTGTCTAAGGAAGGAGGCCGACCGATCTCACGGCCACAACCCGTGTGAAAGGAACATGGCGACGGGGGCCACTGACCGAGCTTCAGGGGCTCAGGTCCTTCCTTCCTCCCAAATCCCAGCCTCCAGCTTGGCCTCTCTCCTGGGCTCTTGCCCACCTTGGTCCTTGGCCCCAGGACTGAACTGATCAGACGGACCCCCGTAGCTGGCTGCTCAGCTGCCCTTCCCACCTCCACAACTGCATCGACACCCACCCGGAACCCCCTCACCCTGGTCCCGTTAACCCGCCCCCTGCCGGGGTCTCCACAGCACCCCAGAGCCCCTCAGTGCCCTCTTCTCCCTGTGTTCAAGGGCCGGCCCCGTTCTTCACCCAGGCCATCCTCTATGTCAGCTCTTTGCTTGTGCAGCTCTAATATTAAGAGAAGACTTTGGGCAAATGATATGAAAACAACAACATTTTTAGAGTGATGACGTTTCAGGGCACCTGGGTGGCTCAGTCAGTTGAGCATCTGACTCTTGGGTTCAGCTCATGTCATGATCTCATAGCTTCATGGGTTTGAGCCCAGCATCAGGCTCTAGGCTGACAGCCTGCTTGGAACTCTCTCCCTCTGCCCCTCCCTGACTTGCGCTGTCTCGGTCTCCCTCAAAATAAATAAATAAATTTTATCTAGAAAACAAATAAATAATATAAAAGGATGAGGCTTAAAAGAAACACACAGAAATAGGCAGCAGGCCCCACATTAGGAAACTTTGTTTTCTCAGTCTGCCATTCCTCCTTTACTAAAGGTTTAGAGCCCCACACCCCCACCCCCGCCCTTGATGCCCCCACTGCCTGTGGAATAAAATGCCAGCCGGTTAACAAGGCAGAGGAAGCAGAAGCCAGCCTGTCTCTCCTGTCGCTTTGCTCCCCTTGCTCCCTCTCTCAGCTGCCGGGCAAGCTCTAGAATGTTCTGTGGACAGGATTTACCTTTGTATCCCGAGAGCCTAGGAAAGCCTCAGTGGCCACAAGTTCACGCGCAGGGCTACAGTTCATGCTTGTATCGGTCATTGGAGGTCAAGCCTACACTCAGACTCGGACTCCACTACCTTTTATGCTGTCCAGGCAAATGAATTAACCTCTGTGAGCCTACAGCTTCCCACATGTGTAAAATGGAGATGGTACTACTCGTCCACCTTGCTCGTTTTGTGAGGGTTACAGATACTGTCTTTGGACTGGAAGACAGGAAGCAGGTGATCAATACACCACACTCACTGCAGCTACTTGAGGTTCCCCATTCAGGCACCAGGTTCTCTGAGGATGACTCCCCACTTTGTGTGTCGTAGGACGGCGAAGCAGGACGTGGATGATGAGTACAGCATGCAGTACAGCGCGAGGGGCTCGCAGTCCTACTACACGGTGGCCCATGCCATCTCGGAGAGGGTGGAGAGGCAGTCCGCCCTCCTCATCAACGGGACCCTGAAGCATTATCAGGTAACGGGCGCGGTCTGTGCCTTCCTGGCGGGTCACAGTCCTGTACCTAATTTTGGTTGGAGTGGGTCTTGCACGTGTGCCTGTTGATTGCCTAAGAAGTTTGATGATGGGGAGACATCTGGGGCCACATTGCTTATCACAGGATAATTGTTGTCTTCCGTTGTGCCTCTCATTTTGGTTGTAGAGCACTTCGATTTTCCCACCTGACTAGGGCATACCCATTTTCGCTCCCATGATTTTCGGGTGAATTGCGTTTTAAGAAATACAGGCTTTCACATTTGGAACGGTTTTATTGTAGATCTCTGCACAATGGGAAACCCAGCCACATTCTCTGAGTATAGGGATTATCTGTGCCCCATCTTGAAGTAAAGGAACGTATTTCTTCAAAACTTGCAGTGGTGGCTAGAGTTTAATGCCATGGACTCAGCTTCTAGGAGCCACTGCCTACTACATTTATGCTTTTTAAAAAAAATTTTTTTTAACATTTATTTACTTTGGAGAATGCAAGCAGTGGAGGGGCAGAGAGAGAGAGAGGGAGACAAGAATCTGAAGCAGGCTCCAGGCTCCGAGCTGTCAGCACAGAGTCCCATGCAGGGCTTGAACCCATGAACCACAAGATCATGACCTGAGCTGAAGTCAGACACTCAACCGACCAAGCCACCCAGGCACCCCAATTTATGCCTTTTTTAAGACACCATAAAATGGGGCGCTCTGATGAAAAGTATATTGTAAACATAACAGACGTTGCATTTGACCTGTTGGAATAAGGTCAGCTCCTTTCTTCTACTTCCTGCCACTTTGATGCTTCCCAAAATGTGCTCCTTGGAATGTTAGTCTCAGGAGATATACCTTAAAAAGAAAAACAAAAATTTTTCCTGCAGTCAAACAAATATGGGAAATACTATCAGCTGTAAGTAGGATTACTGTATAATATTGCAAATTTGGATGCTTAGGAGCGTGTGTAGGGGACCTTCTTATAAATACCGGGCATAACCCAGGACTGTCCTGAGCCAAGCAGACATAAGGGCACCTTGGACATGACCCCTCCTGGTAAGCCCTGCTGTGCAGTACTTTCAGGACGCTGCAGAAATAAACGTGTAACCTGTGCTTACACATCAGCGTCCTGCAGTGAAACAACTTTAACTTCCTACTCCCCAAGTATCTTTGACTACCAAACTTTATGCTAATATACCCCCTACTGACATGCTGTATAATTAGTGTCTTTTGGAATACACTTTAGGAAGTATTTGCTCTAAGTCCTCAGACTTCTTGGACTTGGCTCCCCTAAACTCTTTAACCCTCAGCGCTCTGCTTGCTGCCATTGCATGGGGTGAAGGTCACAGTGCCCATTGCCACAGCCCCGCCTTGATTTGAGTTAAGGTGCCCGCAGTCTGTACCCACTGCTGCTTTGGCACCATAAGTGCAAATATCAACAAGATATAAAAGGCGAATAAATGCCTTAGTGATATTACGAGAATAGTTTTGACCTCGTGGATGCCCTGAAAATGTCCCCCGCAGGGGCCCCCGGAGCACACTTGGAGAACCACTGTTCTGGCTGCAGTAAGGTCACCGGGTCTCCAAAGACCAAGCTACTTTCACGAGGTTCCGAGTTGTTTTCATCGTACTTGGCATAGATGTTAGCCGATCATTCTAGTAAAGTGTTGTCGGGCTGTACAGGGAAGTAGCAAACTTTGGGAGTATTCATAAATCAGTGGTAATGCCGCCCTGATTTCCTCCTGCCGTCCAACACCTTTCTAATCACCTGGCATCACAGCCCTGTCACACCTGTCTCCCCAGTTTCGGGCTGTGTGTTTTGTACCCCTTTTCCACTCCCGGCCGCCGTAGATTTCCTGCGCATGCGCGTCTGACCTCCTCTGGGTTTTCACTCCACCCATTTCCTTCTCGGAAACCTGCGGCTCAGCGTCTTCCTGGATCCCTCTGTCCATGAGTTAGCTTTCTGTCACCTTGCTCCTTGGCACATTTTTTGTATCATTAATAGCTCTGTCACCCTGGCACTGCAGGGAGTAGAGGGGGGTCTCCCGCTGCTTCCCGGAAAGCCACCCAAGTGTGCCTCGCAACCCGAACCCTCCAGTTACGTGGTCTGGGGAAATCCCAGTACTTATACAGTTTTCACGACTTTCTGGTCTCTGCTGCCCACTTATGCTTCTGTTTATGTGGTTTGAACACAGATGCAAATTTCAGCACCTTTGCCAGCTTTCATTAAAAAAAATCGACTACACCACTGTCTAAATGTTTCTGGCATTTGGTTGATTTTCTGAACGGTCTGGTGGCCTCAGGGTCCTGTTGCAGGCGTGCCCCGCCCACCCACCTCCGCGGTCATTTCCGCTCTGCCTTCTCTATCTCTCTGCCTGTGCCCTCGGAGCCTGTTTCTCCCATCTCTCGGTGTTGCTGTCGTTCTGCAAAATCCTGTAGGGCGATTTGGGAGTCTTGCGTGCTGCAAGGTAGCCCACGTGGCCTCTGGGGGTATTTCTGCAGATGGTCGCGGTGCCCTCCCTCGGAAAATCTCCGCTCAGTACGATCGCATGTGTGCCGATCCAGTTCTAAGTAAGATTATAGTATTTGTATGTACGCCACGTACTTTGAAGCGCTTCCTGGCGCACGTGTATGTGTGAATGCCTTTTGTCTCCTTTTTGCCGGGAAGCTTCTGAAGGAAGCCATGCATCCTGCACACCCATGCGTCCATCTTCTCTGCCTGTGTGCATGCTCCTTTGCACACAACGGTCACTTAATAAAGAATGAAAATCCTTGAATTACTCGCTTTGTTTTTACGTAAAACAAAACGAACATTTCCCCAAGTATAACTTCATTAGCAAGCTAAGTTGATTTTAGCAGGTATGCATATTTGTGTATTTGTATGTTTGTATACGTTTACTACAAGTAATATGTATATAACGTATGTAAATAGTTCTTTGTATTACATAACATGTACGTGTGTAAACATATATGATGTAAATGAATCAGATTAAGTGGCTCCTACCATTGAAACCCAACATGTGTGGGGTCGGTATTGTGTTTGGGGGATGGAAGCGGGGCGGTTCTGTTTTTTCACCCCACCTTTCTTGTGCTTAACACAGGAACCCCAAAGCCGCATCTCTGGTGCGGAGCTTTTGTGCTTGAAAAAATGTGTGCGACGCGTTTCCAGGCAGCTTCCGGTGCGCTGCCCTTGGGGGGCACCCACATTGCAGAGTGGTGCCGGGAGCTCTCTCTCCGCCAGCGCGCCACTGGCTCCCCGGTCACCCCGCTTCCTCCCGGAGGGGATCCCACCCAGGGGGAGTCTCTCCAGTTGCCAAGAAGGCTGTTTCTAATGATCTCTGATCTGTGTGCCAACCCTGCCTTCTGGTTTGTTTGTCTCTAATCCTCACATTGGCTTTTTGTTCTTGGAGTGGTTGGAATGGATTTTAGTTTGGGTTTCCTTCATTTATAATCACTCTGGAATGTCATATACTGTGAAATGCTAAGTAGGGATGAGCAGGAAAGCTGCTTAAAATCCCACCAGTATGCTGCAGCCCGTCATTTCTAAATCTGATTAACACTTAGCACCTGCCAAGCAGCAGGGATGATTACAGGCTCATATTTTAAATTCTTTTTGTGTTGGTGCCCCTCCCCCCCCCCCACTTGCCTACTGTGGGAAATCCAACCTACAGCACCGAGGAGTTAAGAAGTCGCAGCCTCACTTGAGTTGTATTAGTATTAATTACCTGTGCAGATCTTGGATAATTGAAGCAATTACTCTTCATTTCAGCTCCAGGGCCTGGAATGGATGGTTTCCCTGTATAATAACAATTTGAACGGGATCTTAGCTGATGAAATGGGGCTAGGAAAGACCATACAGACCATTGCGCTCATCACTTATCTGATGGAGCACAAAAGACTCAATGGCCCCTATCTCATCATTGTTCCCCTTTCGTAAGTAAAGTCATTTATTTCGCACTCTCGTTCTGTAGGTTGTAGATTGCCTGATGAGGAGCTAGTCTTTGTTTTTCACGTAAGGCAGAATCTTAGCATGTAGTGGGATTACCAAGAGCATCTAATCTGGATTTAGGCTTTCACTGCCCCTCCACCCCCCTCATTGAATGGCTGTTTAAACACAGGATGAAATGATTTTATCAGCTGTTAGCACTGTGGTCTATGCAGCCTGCATGGGGCACAGTTAGGTCTGATTCATCATGACACCTTCAGTGGCTCATGAAGCGGGAAGGTTTTGACATGGGTTTTTTTTCCCCAAAGATTTCTTCCGTATCTTTCCCTTGTCCCATTTCCAAAAGGTTACATAAATTCAAAAAGTATGTCTTCTTAAACCTGTCTTCACTGTATCTTTTAAGGCAGAATCTAAATCACAGTCCTAAGTGTGAATTTTGCATTAAACTGCCGTTGGTACGTGCGGTTTAATTTCAGCGCTCAGGACTGGCCTTGCTGTTCTCTGGTCGGTTCCCAGAGCCTGTTATCCATTCGGTTCCCAGAGCCTGGCCCCCTGGGCGTCTCCTCTGAGACGGAAGGAGTACCTGTCCCGAAGCGCCCTCTTTGGGGTGTGGGGTCTCTGGCTGTGGGTGTTAGATTTCAGTGTTAGTCCCTGAGTCCTTGTCGATCTCGGTGCTGGTACAGACTTGGACCTTGAGGGAAAAAAGGATTCTGGTTTAGCCTTTGCAAATTCTGTCCAAGTGAGGACTATTTGCAAAGCCTTCTGAATCTGCATTGTCCGAATCCATAGAATTTAGATATCCTTTGTATTGTATCTACGTTTCAAGTATATATTTTGCTCTTTATCTATATTTTGCATGTTCTGACTCCTATATTACAGTGATGTTTTCAGGGATTAAAAAAGGAGGCATTCAGTATTTTCCCCCTGCTCTCTCTTGGCAGATTTATTTAATATTTTCATGTGCTTTTTAATTTCTTTCTCCTGACTCAACTTTTCTGTGCACTTACATGACTGCTTCTAACAGGTCCCCACATCACTCTGGCAATTGCTGTTTTCAATATTGGCCAAATTAAGGTTTTCCCCCCGCTCTGTGTTTATGCATTGAATTTTTTTTTTTCTTACGAGATTTCTTAGGAACTCACACACACACACTTGTCAGGCTTTGGGGCGTCTTATTCCCCGCTTATCTCTTATTTCCACACCTTTGAAAGAAATACGTAGTTGAGGTATTTGCTATTCTCTAGCCCCCTTCAAGGTGAGGCCTGAGCATGAATAAGAACGTCTTTTTAACCACTGATTTTTCATACCCATGTCGTCTTCTCTGAATGTTTTCCTTTTTGTTCCATAGGACACTGTCTAACTGGACATATGAATTTGACAAATGGGCTCCTTCTGTGGTGAAAATTTCTTACAAGGTTTGGAGTGCTGTATTTATATATAAATGTGGGGAAGCAAAAAATAGACCCTATTTTTTTCCCCTCCGTTCCATATGCACATCTGTGAACTGTATTTGGTTGTAAAGTTTTGTCATGTACATCATGTACCAAGCAGTGTGAGTTAATCATCCCAAGAAGATTACTGTAATAAACCATAATTACTTTCAGATAGTGAAATGCAGAAGAAAATTGTTAATTATCATATTGCGCGGGTTCTGAGGAGAGTAACACAAATGACAAATATCGCACGTTCCGTGGACCGCCGTGCCGGCGGCTCCCGCAAAATTCGGCAATGACCCAGGCGCCCGGCCACCTGCTCTGGGTCCCTAGCGGTGGAGCCTCCCAGCGGGGCGGCGGAGTCTCTGCTACCTCGAGGCGGCCGTAATTGCCTTTTCTCTCTTTCCCCACCCTCAGCCTTCAGCGGGAAAGCCTGCGTGTAAGGGTCTGAAAAGTGTCCAGATGTGTGCGATTTCGCCAAGCACTTTCTTTCTGGATAATGGATCTGTAGATGATAATGCATATATGTGCAATTCTCAGCCACGTGCCTGGGCTCCATTAAGCCATGAATAGTGAGGCAAAATGCTCACATTACCTCCACTGGAGAATATGTGTGTGTATATATGTATATATATATATATATATATTTTTTTTTTTTTTCCATTCAGGGCACCCCTGCCATGCGTCGCTCCCTTGTCCCCCAGCTACGGAGTGGCAAATTCAACGTCCTCTTGACTACTTATGAGTACATTATCAAAGACAAACACATTCTTGCAAAGGTATGTTTGAAAAAAAATTTCTTTTACCTCTAATTACGGACCATTGCGCTGGAGTGTAAAGTAGTCCCCAAATTATACTCGCTAGTATAATTTGATCATTAGATGGCTTCTCTCCCTCTCCCTTTCCCTTTCCCTCTCTCTCTCTCTCTTTCTCCCTCTCTTGCTCGCTCGCAGAATCAGATATATTTTTGTCATGGGTTTTAATTTTATGCATGCTTTTTTTTTTTTTTGGCGTATATCACTGACGCTGGTTCTCTTACCTAGCCTCTCCTAGTTACCTAACCTCTCATAGTTAATGAGTTTACTCTCCTAAAAACTTCACCTGGGCTCCCTCTGCAACTCTTTTTCTCGCCAGTGGCCATGAACGTGATTGTGGAAGAAATAATTGTTTTTGTTGCCCTGGGTTATTGTCAGCCGCTTGACTTCATTCTTCTGGTGCCTTTGTCTCTCCAAAGATGAGTGGGCACGTCGCCATGTGGTCTCCTCCATACGAACATTGATCCGGGCTGCAGCTCTGGTGCCGTCCCGGTACTGGGTTCTCCCGGTAAAATAATGGGCTGTTATTGTTTGAATTACTCTGGGCTGTTTCTCTACTTCCTTGAAGCTGAGAGAGGCTTCTTTTCCACCTGCAGCCTTCACGACTCTTAATTTGCACATCCTAAGTTGTCCTTTAGCCGTAAAAAACGGTTTTTCATTTATATCCCCTGGCCGCCCCACGCCCCACCACGCACTCACGCAGAGTGACGGCAGTACACTCGTTCATGAGAGCCACCACGGCCACTCCCTTTTGTTTCCCCCCTTTGATCATTTCTCTTGCCCCCACGGTGCTACCGGGGTCCTACAATCTGAAACTAAGTTATGACCAGAACCGAACGGAATCCCTGTTTCTTGGATCCGTTCTGTGCCTGCATTAAACCTTTGCTCTGGGAACTGAGCGTTTCCTTCGTGGCATCACAGGAAATAACATACAGGAAGTGTGCTCCCAGGGGAGGTTTAATAATTGAGATGGCACCGGCAACAGTGCTGTGTTCCTGCTTCTCTGACTCGGAGAGGAATTTGGCAGTGTCAGAAATGACATGTTTTCAATATTACTACGGGAATGTGTTTGCACATTTGAGATCCTTTAAAAAAAACCCACCCTATCACGGCTTGTGCATATGTATTTCAGAATTCATCAGAGATGCCTGGTAATGAGATGAATTCGTTTTATTTGTTACTGAGGCTATAGAAAGGGGTGGCAATATTTTGCCCACGCAGAAGGCCTGATTGGTATATTAGTAAATTAGCAAAATCAACGTCCCCGGATTCCTTGTTTATTAGGTCATGAGCTAAATTAGGGAAGTAGATTTAGAACGTTTACTTGCATACATTTTTATCTGCTGGCTCCTTTTCACGCTGTTGGTAAGCTTGGGACAGTTGTCTGTACAGCTTCGTTCTTAAACGCTTTTCTTAGAAATGGTGGAAGAAGAGCAAAAAATCCCAAACTCAGGCAGTTTCTTTTACCCCAACATCCCAGCCCGACGGATAATTTTATTTCTCTTCCCCCCGATTTTACCGTTGCTTCTAATGAGGAAGGCAGGAACCATCTAGAATAGTCTGCTCGTCTCCCTCCTCTCTCCGGGAGCTTTGCAGCAGGATCTGGGGACATCTGAGCACCAGATGCTTTTCTTGGCCATCGCCACTGTTTTGTAGGGAATGAATAGGCTTAGTGAGACATTCCTCATTGTTCTCACTTAAAGAAACTGAGACCAATGACCTTGAAGAGGCCCGAAGGGTAAGTTATGAGAGAGGAAGGGGCCTGTGTGTAGACTTAGGAGAGAAGATTGTGTCATATGGCCATTCTTTATTTTTAAAGCAGTAGTCATGCTGGGAAAGAAGATTGTGTTTAATTCCAAAGTTCTGGCAAAAATAGAGGGATGGTATTTTAGCATTGTCTTCAGTGCGAGTGAGTATAGCCTTTCATGGTAGATATCTCAAAACAGCGATCCGAGATCTGGCGGGGAAGGGATATGTCTGAACCGAGAGACTCCGGGTCGACAGATCTGCTTATTTTTTTAAGAGAAGCTGGATGTCCAGATTTTTATGTGAAATATTCCAACTTTTAAATGTTAGCAAGTCATTCAAATTAAAAAGAAAAAAGAACACTGAACTGAGCCAAGCCCCAAAGGTTCCAGTCAGCCAATATAATAATAGAAAAGAAGGCAGGAAGCCAAAATGGCTCCGCTTTAAGTACCTGCTGACGCCATCTTGGAAAAGCAGCCATTAATCTCTGCTTCGAGTGGGAGCTCCCTTCTGCACTTTCTCTGAGCGGCGTGAACACTCGATCTGGGATAGCATTAATAGGGGGAGCGTTGGGGGCCGAGACACGGGAGCTCGTCCTGGCCCAACCACTGCGTTTCTGGGCTGACATTCCCTTCTTTGAGAAGAGCAATTTGGCATCACGTGGCCCCTATGCAGCCTTGTGGCTTTGACCTTCCATTATCACACGACGTCTTACATGAGCCATCAGGTGTGGGAAACAGACCGTTGAGATTCCTTCATTCGAGGGGGAATCACACCATGTTATGCACAGAGTATGAGTTCTTTGGTTTTCCTCGCCGCTGCCTGCCCGTTGCAAGTACTTGCATTTTCTCTTGCTCACCACCTGTTGGTCCTTCCTCGTGTGTTACAGATTCGGTGGAAATACATGATCGTGGATGAAGGCCACCGAATGAAGAACCACCACTGCAAGCTGACTCAGGTCTTGAACACTCACTACGTGGCCCCCAGGAGGATCCTGCTGACCGGGACGCCGCTGCAGAATAAGCTCCCGGAACTCTGGGCCCTCCTTAACTTCCTCCTCCCCACAATCTTTAAGAGCTGCAGCACATTTGAACAGTGGTTTAATGCTCCATTTGCCATGACTGGAGAAAGGGTACTGGTCTAACTTTTGTATTTTCCACGGTGTGGCCATGAAATGAACCTAAGGAACCCAGAGCCGAGAACGTTAGAGCCCCAGAAAGCCCGTCGTGTGGTTTACAGTGTCGCTTCCCTTACCCAGCTCATCAGTGGGGATATGTTCTCTTTCCAGGGTTATTTTCTGTCCTAAGAAAACGGTCTAGGATCCCAGAATCTAGGATCCGTGGTCTTTTGCCAACATGTTAAATAGGCCATCGGACGAGTTCCTGACTGTTGGAATGCTTATCAGTGTGGGCCACGGGGCGGGTGAATGGGAGATATTTGTTGAATCAATTTAACCAGATTAATTGAACCAAGTGAACACAAACCTTAAAACAGATATTTCCTTGTTGTAAACTTGGGCTTCTCTTTAAACTGTGTCCTCAGCAAGAGTTTGTGTGTAAAACCGAGCTAGTCCACACTGATTTTCCGTACATATTTTTTTTTTCCTGGCTTTTGTGTGAGCCTCAGTTTTGTGTCTACATAAATACGCCTCAAATCCCAGAGTAGCCATTTTCACATTTCTCATTATCATTCCTTCCACATCAATTTTTGTCTTGGAGCTCATTTCTGAAAGGAAGACACGGGCCATTGCAAGAAAAGAAATGGGTACCTGTCCTTTTGATTAGTTGTTTCTTAACTGTGGGATGGAAGAGCCACTTAGAAAGCTTGTGGGACATTTATGTTGGAACTATTCAGCCTTTAATTTTGAAGTACGTTACAGGGATCTTTGCCCTTTGTGAGAAATTCATTGGCTTGCCCATTTGTAGAAAGTAATGCCAATCAAGTCTGCCCCCTAGAGGTTCATGGAGAAAGATTACACAGAGGTCCCGTACAGAGGATTGAATAAGATCAGGCAGAGGACGGGAGGGGTGAGGTGGACTGACTTGGAAGCCCACCAGCACGATCTAGATCTGCTCCCTTTTCCTTCTCATGTTCAGGCCATGTGGCCTGCGTGTGTTTCTGCGTCTGAGACAATCCAAGTTAAGAGCCTAACTTAATGCTTCACCTTTGAGTGAGGACACATGAACTCTTGCCCCTTCTCTTGGGTTCTGTCTCGGCCTTCAGTAAGGCCTTGCTGCAGTCCTAACCCAAACCTTCTCAGCTGGGAGGCTGGTGGCTCTGGCCCCTCTTCCATGGAACTGCAGGTTAAGACAAAGACACCCATTTAGAGGCCCTGGCACGTGGGAAGAGAATCCGGAGGTGTGATAACAGGTTAAGAATGACCTGGCCTTTGTGCACATACGGTTTCAGTCATGTATTGCAGCGAATAATAAAGGTAGCCCTAAAGCGTTATTATGTGAAATGTCATAAAAAAAAAAATCAGACTCACCTGAGGTTCTCTTGTAGGTGGACTTGAATGAAGAAGAAACTATCCTGATCATCAGGCGTCTGCATAAGGTGTTGAGGCCATTTTTATTGAGGAGGCTGAAGAAAGAAGTTGAATCCCAGCTGCCAGAAAAAGTATGTTGCACAAACATGGCGGCCTCTCGCTGCGCCTTCCGTTGTGTTTCTAAAACAGCAGGCTCGTGTTTGAGTCACAGGTGGTATCGTGGAAACAGCGTAATGTACTTTTTTTGTTTGATAGAAACTAGAGGTTTTTGGGTAGGGAGAGAAGGGAAATTTCAGTGTCTTCGGCCCGGTTTCCTAAGGCTCTAGGACAGATTTCATAAAATTACCAAATTCATGGAGTCTTATCACATCTTCGCTTTAACTTACACTAGCTTAACATTGTATTCATTTAAACATTATATGGTTGTAACGTTCGGGGTTTTTTTCTTTCTTTTTTTTTTTTTTTTTTTTCGTTTTTAGTCGCATTGAGTTTACTCTTGCAGGCACCACAGAATTGATCTGCTGGTGAGTCAAACAAGAATTGAGTTTGGGGCTTGAATCATCAGCAAAAGGCCTAGTAGACATTTGCCAGGTTTCCTAGGAATTCCTTGAACGCTGGGATGTCACTGTTCTGATAGTAAGTGAAACACAAGAGTTCCTGCAAATTGTAGACATAGCGTCTAATTACTCTTGAACATGGTTTTTGTCCTGCACCACAAAAAGTGACTCTCTGTGAACCTTTTAAGCAGGACTTGTCAGTGCTTTGGAATGTCTGTTGAGCCCTTCGCTGCACACTTTTTGGTTTGACGCGGGTATTAGTTTAATATGTTTCTGATCCACTTTTGGAACCATACACTTCTGAGTTCTAAATCATATTGTCTTAAAGATAGATTGTTTGGATTGTATACGACTTGTTGTAGGAGGTACTTGGATTTGAGTTTTCTCTGTAGACGAGCCAGTTCGGAAATGTGTATTTTGCATCATTGTATTTTTCTGTTTAGTGACTTATTCTTTCGGACAGATTGGTTGGTCCTGTGCAGTTTTTAAGTGGGAGTTGACAAGGTAGTGTGCAAAGTTGATCTCTTTATTAAGACTCAGTTTTGTTCCCGAATCCCCTACTCATTAGCCATCAGGGGGAAAAAATTAAAAATAAGTAGAGTCCTTATATCATTCTTATCCCAGCAGAAGACTAAATATTTAAGAATTTTATTTTGCTAGTGAATGCATCTTGGGGATTGAATGTGGTTGCTATTTCTTTGGCTTCCTGTGGTCTTGGTGTCTTTGGGTGACCCCCCTTACTGGACATCACTTAGTGAATAAACTGGGGCCTGGGTCCAGTGGTCAGCGGCCCCCTTGAACTACTTCCCACCGTACTGCTGCTCAGATCCTGCAAGGTATAGAAGTGGATGTTAATGATTTTAACGCGTCCTATACTTCTTTTGTTTCTTTAGAAGAGGTATAAAATAAAAGGTGACTGACTGAAGTCCTTCATTTATTTATTCAGTGCATAATGCTTCTTAATCTTATTTATTTCCAGGCCTGGCTACTAGAGATAGATTTTTAAAAACACATCACAAGGGGCGCCTGTGTGGCTCGTTGAGCATCCAACTTCAGCTCAGCTCATGATCTCATGGTTTTTGGGGCGAGCCGCGTGTCGTGCTCTGCACTGCCATTGGGATTCTCTGTTTTCCCCCTCTCTCTGCCCCTCTCCACTCGCTCTCTCTCTCTCTCAAAATAAAAAAATAAATGTTAAAAAAAATCTTAAAAAAGAACACATGACAAGTTGGAAGTATGCCCTGTTCTAAGAAAATCATTATATAAGGCCCCTGGGTGGCTCAGTCACTTAAGCATCTGACTCCTGATTTCGGCGCAGGTCCTGATCTCATGGTTCTGGGGCCGAGCCCTGTGTCGGGCTCTGCACTGAGTGTGGAGCCTGCTTCATTTTCTCTCTGTTCCTTTGTCCCTCTCCTCCACTTGTGCATTCTGTCTCTCTCTCTTTTTCTCTCTCAAAATGAATAAACATAAAAAAAATCCATTATACAGAAATCTCAACTTGCCCAGCATAAGGGTTGTGATGTGGTTAGTTTATATCACCGAGGACTTCTTTGCTTTACTAAAATATTTATTTCACTGTTCCTTTCACAAGAGAGCTTCCTGAGTATCAATGAACTTAGAACAATTAGGATTAGATTTTTGAGTGCATCTTCTGCATAAAATACACTTTATATGCTGTAATACCCAGAGTATCATTCGAGGTGTGTTAAATGCCCACATGTGGTTACTATCTGTGGATAGGCTGCCGTTTACGGAGGCAGCTCCGTGGAGTAGTCGTGGGCTCTGCCCACATGGACATGGGTCCCTGCGGCCGGTCTCTTACTGTGTGATGTCGGTCAGTTACCCCGCGCGTCTCCGTGTTCTCCTCAGGGAGCCGGGAAGTAAATACGACCTGCCTTCCTAGAATCAGCGAGAGGATTAACGGGCATGGTGCCCCTAAGTCTCAGCCTGGCACGCGCTGCCCCCCCGACCGGCGACACCCACTGCTGCCGTGCTCCCTGCGGTCTTCACGTGCTGTTCTGTCTGCTGCCGACCCGTAGTCCTTCTTTCTCTTCACCTCGGGCTCCTCCCCAACCCCTGCTCCTCCTGGCACTTTCTGTGGCCCTCCCCCGTCTCTGTGCCCACTGACCTTTCCAGGGGAGTAGGGGAGCTAACCGCGCCGCGTGCGTACGTGGCTGCTGATGCGGTTTGGCCTGCGCTCCCTCTCTACATTTTTGTCTTGTTAGGTTTTTTATACCTGCGGGAGGTGGGCCACTGAAGTGTCGTCCTGGGGGACTAAGGAGCTTCCTTCTGCCACCATCTGCTTCCAGGGGGTGTAATAACACACGTACATATGAGTGTGTGTGTTACATACACCTTACATAGCACCCATGCGCATTATATATGTGTGTCTATATTACATGTGCATATTACACATGTGACGTAGGATACACCAGCATATATATAGATGGTGTCCTGTGCACATATGTGTTTCATTGCATCCATGTGTGTATGTTGCATATGTTTATTACACGCACGTGTGTATATATCACGTCCACATATCACAGGTGTAATATATCGTATACCATTAGATCGACAGTGTCCTATGCCTACACACCTGTGTGATATTACATAAGTGGATGTATTACATATGCGTGTTACAGGTGTCATATCTCATGACCAGCAGAGAGATGGTCTCACACACAGATGCATGTACGTACATATGATGCGCATGTGTGTAGATGTCATATGTACACGTGGCAGGCATAGCGTGGCACACACCAACAGCGAGACAGTGTCACGTACATACGTATGTATTACATATGCGTGTGTGTTATAGACGCATGTCTGTGTGTGATACAGGCGTTACTTCTATGTATGTATTACCTGTGTCGGTATGCATATTCCATATACATGTTATAGGCATAGTGTATCATATGCCAACATGTTATACAGAAACGTAGATGTGTGTGTGTTACATACACAGATACAGTACATATACATATCATATGTGTAATTTATATCAACACACAGACGATAAAATATACATGCATTTGTATATATTATATACCCATATCGCAGGTGTGATAAATCATACATCACAAATAACATGTGTGTCTTTCTCAGCCTGCACAAAGAACTGGATAGGAATTATGGTTGACACTGGGAAAACGCTAAATACTCCTTAGCAGTAATTCTCAAATGCTCTCATGAAAAGCACCCAGTTAGGGGAGTGTTTTTTCAATTCATTTCTAATTTTACATATGATAAAATCCACTCGGGCATACAGCTCTCTGGGCTTTGGCAAACGCATAGTCCTGTTAACTGTACCACAGTCAGAATACAGAACATTTCTGCCTCCCAGACCCCCAGTTCCCTGGCGATACTTATTTTTAGCCAAATCTTCTCTGTAACTGTTAGCCTCGTGCGGCCCCTGATCTGTTTTCCATCCGGGGAGCTTTGCCGTTTCCAGAGTGTCACGTGGCTGGAATCAGTCCTCGTGCCTCCGCAGACCTCCAGCATCTGGATTCTTTCAGGCCGTGCCGTGTGTTTGAGCTCCATCCAAGTTGTTGCCGGGGTCAGTGGCTGCCTCGTTTTTACTGTCGAGTAGCTCTCTCGTCTGTGGGCGTGCCGTGGGGTGTCTGTCCGTTTGGCTGCGGGGACAGTTGGGTTGTTTCTGGTTTTGGACGACTGTGGACCTGCCTGCTGTAAACACTGTGCACGGGTTTCTGCGTGAACACAGCTTTCCATCTCGCTCCAGTGGGAGTGCTGGGTCCTACGGTGCATGTTCCCGTAGCTTTACAGGAAGTCCTGTAAGCGGAGTTGTCCTCTGAGCTTCCTGAACCACTGTGCGGCTGCACCAGCCGCGTCTGAGCGTGTGCGTCCTCCACACTCTCGTCACTACTCTTGAGGGGCAGCAGTTTTCTTGACCTTTTTGGCCATTTCAACAGGTGTGCACTGGTCCCTTGTCGTAAATTGGCGTTTCTGCACTGTCCACTGATGCTGGCCATCTTTTCATGGCTTACGTGGCCTCCATGCGTCTTCTTTGATAAAGTGGTGCTCACATCTTTTCCCTGTGTTTTTTTTATTGGATCATTTCTTATCATTGAGTTGTAAGATAGAAAAACTCTTCAAAATACAAAATGTATTCCATATAGACCAGAGAGTAATTCTGTCTAGTGTAGCCAGACTAGGCTCAGGAAGCTGGACTCCCTCGGCTGAAACTAAAAGAGGCGTGTAAGGGCCTGAAGTTTGGTATGTGCAGTCCTGTTTCATAGAAAAATTAGCTTGAGTCGATGAGTTTTTAATAGAACTTTGTTTTAATCAATGAGTATTTAATCACGTAATGAGTCTAATGCTACACCTTCTGAGTGAGGGGGTCGGAATCTACGGTCACCCCAGGGTCTCCAACACCACCACCAAGCTGAGCATGAAGTCTATCCCTTACCCTCCAGAAAGAAAGGCACTTCATCCAAAAGGACATACGTAAAACCTAATGTAAACTAAATAAAAACTGATTACGTGATTTAGCCCTCATCTTGGGATTGTCTGTGCTGACTCTCCACTTTGTTAATTCGTATAATCAAGAAGCACCTCTCCTTGCGACCAGCTGTGCACACGTTGATGTCTAAATATGCTAAAATATGTGTACGGGGTCTGAGGTTCACTGGGGGCCGACCTACCTACCTAACATCGATCCTGGTTTTGATCCAATCCGTGAAAAACTACAAACAGGCTTTTCTTAGATGGACAACGTGTATCTTCATTTGATGTAATTAATTGTTACTTCGTGGCTCTCCCACACCATAGATTCCAGAGCCAGAGGCTTGCAGATATTTAATGTTATTGTTTGGAAGCCTCAGTTCAAAAAGTGGTAACATGTCACACATCGTAGTCTACATTGATGGTGCCAATAACACATCGTTTTGGAAGGGAATTTGTAAGTGACGAATAGTGTTCAGGAGCGAACTATGAATAAAGCTTGAAAACCCTGACAGGATTCTAAGGAGGAGACTCTGGGCCAATAGGGTCACCTAAGGTGACTCCTCGTAGGGACCAGCTTGGTCATTTACCAACATAAGAATTCTTAGGAGATAGTTACCTGTGTGTGAGGTCAGGACGTCAGTTTCGCATGTGAACACAAATAGCCCAGTGGCTCTCGCCAGCCTCTCGTTGGGGGATTCTCCCTATTAAAGAGGCACCGATTTCGTTTCCTCCAGTGCCTGCACATCGCACGGAGCTGCTTCGCTCATGCCATAGTCTGGTGCCGTCGCATCTCGGGAGGTGAACTTGGACCTGACAGTTTAGGGGCATGATTGTCATAGAAACTTCTCTTGGTTCCTGTTGGTCTATATGTCTGCTTGATAATCAGTCAGGCTTCCGTTTTCCCAGTACGTGGCTCTGGCGGCCTGTATGGCTGGGCTGGAAGGTGCGCGAGCCACGTCAGAATCAGACGTGGTGTGAGAGGTCAGCGGACTGGGTCCACTCACCTTGGACAAGGACGTGACCGTGAAAGGCGACGTCATCCTTCCCATCTGGATGAACAATGCAGGCATTCAAGCTCTTCAGGCCAGGGGTCTCCAGAGCAGGCGCTTGAGGGTGTGTGTTTGGGCAGGGTGCACACTGGCAGTCCACTGGGGTACGGAAAGAAGGTTTTAGAACTTCCATTTATATTATCTTTTTTAAAAATGTTTATTTATTCTTGAGAGAAAGAGACTCTGTTTCTACAGAGTGAAAGTGGGGGGAGGGGCGCAGAGAGAAAGGGGAGACACAGAATCTGAAACAGGCTCTAGGGTCCGAGCTGTCAGCACAGAGCTCGACACGGGGTCTCAGACCCATGAACTGTGAGATGATGACCTGAGCTGAAGTCGGATGCTTAACTGACTGAGCCACCCAGGCGCCCTTTGTATTAACTTATAAAAATAAAAAATTAAGCTCTGTTCGGGTGCCAACAAAATATGTATATATATATATATTTTTTTTAAGTTTATTTATTTTGAGAGAGTCTGCATGAGCAGGAAAAGGGCTAAGAGAGAGGGGAGAGAGAAAATCCCAAGCAGGCCACACACTGCCAGCCACAGAGCCAGAGGCAGGGCTCAAACCCACAAACCACGAGATCATGACCTGAACTGAAACCAGAAGTCAGCTGCTTAGCCAACTCAGCTACCCAGGCACCCCTTGCGTTAACTTTTAAAAATAAATAAATAAGCTTTGTTAGGGCGCCTGGGTGGCTGAGTAGGTTAAGCATCTGACTATGGCTCAGGTCATGATCTCGCGGTTTGTAAGTTCAAGCCCCACACCGGGCTCTGTGCTGATGACTCGGAGCCTGGAGCCTGCTTCAGATTCTGTGTCTCCCTCTTTTCTCTGCCCCTCCTCTGCTTTTTCTTGCTCTCTCTCGCTCATAAATAAATATTAAAAATATTTTTAAAAATAAGCTTTGTTGGCATCGAGCACACAGACGGGCGCAGGCACCTGTGCCCTGTGCACGAGCGAATCAGTCTCGTGCCTGGGTCGGGTTGGGTAGATCATCCCAGGAGGAACGGAGGGGAAACACCACCACCCCGGCATCTCGCAGCCCGGCTCCTGCAATTCCTGCCTCTTGTGAGGCTGTGTCGAGTTCCCTGAACCCCGATCAGAGGAGGTAGGACGGTCTGATTCTAACTAACGCAACACTCCTGGCCCCCAGAATGGACAAAGGGCTTAAAAAGACTCTGCAAAGGACTGCAGGTTGAAAGCAAGAAGAAGAACATAAGCGTAGGTAGACAATACGAAAAAGGCAGTCCGGCCTCTCTCGCTCCTGGTGTGGGTTTGTTTCTTCAATTTTTTTTTTCTTATATCTTTATTTTGAGAGACAGAGAGTGAGCTGGGGAGGGGCAGAGAGAGAGGGAGACACAGAATCTGAGGCAGGCTCCAGGCTCCGAGCTGTCAGCACAGAGCCCAACACGGGCCTCAAACCCACGGACCATGAGTTCACGACCTGAACCGAAGTCAGACACCCAACCGACTGAGCCCCCCCAGGCGCACCTGGGGTGGGTTTTTATCAACCACATCATAGGGTAATTGGGCTGGAATTGGCAAAAATAAAAAAAAAAAAAATTAGGTGTCATCAAATTGGCCCCTTGAGATAAATCAGCTGTCTTTAACATTGACGGCCATACCCTAAAAGCTGCATGTATCTGGATATTAAAGCTAGTGCCTGCGTACAATTCATAAACAAACATGCGGGCAGGTATTGGGAAGGTGTGCTCCGGCCTGTCTCCCTGAGAAGGGGCTGCCTTCAGAAACACTTAATAACCACTTCTCTGCGGGAAATGAAAGGGGAACTTGACTGTGGCTGATAGATACGGTGATTAGGGAAGAAACATATATATAAAATATAAATTTTTAAGTTTATTTATTTTGAGAGAGACAGTATGAGAAGGGGAGGGGGACAGAAAGACAGGGAGAGAGAAAATCCTAAGCAGGCTCCACACTGATAGCTGTAGAGCCAGAGGTGGGGCTCGAACCCAGGAACCTGTGACCCGAGCTGAAACTGAGAGACGATTAACCAGCTGAGCCACCGAGGCACTACTGGGGAAGATATTTTTTGAATTTTTTTTTGAAAGACGAGAGAGACAGAACAGGAGTGGGGAAGGGGCAGAGAGAGAGAGGGAGACACAGAAAGAATCAAAAGCAGGCTCCAGTCTCTGAGCTGTCAGCATAGAGCCTGATGTGGGGCTCAAGCCAATGAACCATGAGACCATGACCTGAGCTGAAGTCAGATGTTAACCTGACTGAGCCACCCAAGCGCCCTGATATTTTTTTAAATCCTTAAGGTAGAATAGGATTTAGAACAGAGGCACAAGGAGTGACCTCCACCCCAATCCCAGGCCTAGAGAAAAGTATAAAGTCAAACAAAATAGCTTGGAGTTAGTTGCCTGCACAGGTGCAGGGAGCAAACGTCAGATACAGTTGTGAAGCTTACGACAGTGATTTCGATCATGCGTATCAGAGACCAGCTCTGGTACCCACTAAGGGTGCAAGGAGCAGGGGTGAGGGAGACTTCCCCTTCTTAGAGCAGCTATTGGTTCCTTGAGATGGGCTCACTTCTCTGCTGACCTGACTACCACAGGGGTACTTGGTGTCCCTGTCAGCATCGTGTCATCATTAAGTGCCTCCCACTTCCCAAGCCCCTCCCCTCCAGCACTTAGCAGCAGCTAACTGGTGGGAAGGAAGTTGAGGCTCTGTCCCTGGATCTGTAGCCTAACGCACTTTGAAGCCAGCAGGGGCCATCCCTGCTGGCAGAGTAGCCTCGGCGGTGAACATCGGGATCCCTGACGGTCTCCTTGGTCATCCTTAGCATAGAGCTGGGAAGAGTGGCCTCTGGGTCCAGTCCTAACTGTACCATTAAATGCCCCTGTCATTTTGAGCCGGACTGTCAACTTCTCTGATGCTCAGGTTCTGTATAAAATGCAGACCCAAGATGTAACCCTGTCCTAGAGCTCTAGTATTATGAAATAAGAGAAGGCACAGAGCGCCCTTTGCACAGGGCCAGGTCCACAGAAAGAGCTCGGTGATAGCAACCCTTGGTGCCATCCCAATGCTCCTAACCTGCTGCGGTCTGAAGCCGTCTGGTGCTGCTCTCCGTCCTGATCAAATTTCACCCACAGCGAACAGCTCTTGAAAAGTCAACGTGCTGTGGAAACAGTGCAGGGTCAGGTGTCCGAAACAGACAGCCTGGCGTAAGTCCATTCTTATTTATGAAACTTGAACTCGAATTGCAATTTATAAACTTGCAATTTTGGTTTTTCCTCTCTGGCTGGGAAGGTCATTCCAAATGAAACGCGTATGGTAGGTCGCTTGCTTTTCTTAACTTTGCTGCAAACGCGCCCACCCTTCTCCAGTCTTAGTGGGTGCATCAAAACAGGTGGCGAGAGGCTATTACCAGCAGCTCTGTCCGTGCTGACAGAGGAACCTTCTGAAACAACCACTGGATGAATATTCAGCTTCTCTTCATCTGTGACCTCCTTGCCCTGGCCCTCAGAGCTGAAAATAACCTGATCGTTTTTAATCAGTTTATTAAACATTAAGCAGCTTGCTGATTGACTTTTAATCACATGCTGCAGATTTCTAGGCATTTATTTGACGTTTATTATGAAAATGGCACATTGGCATTCTGGGGATTTTTTTTAATAAAGAAAAATAATACTAAGAAATAATCAAGGCAGATTTTATGCATTAAGAACGTGCTAGAAGTATTGCAGGTGCGTGTTAAGTCAAGAGCACGTGAATTCCCTCCAACTGTTTTAAATTGGGTTTTTTGCAATCGTCCAACTAGAGGCACACAGACTTTGCTTTCTTTAGAAGGTCATAAAGTTGCGCCCAATTTTGGATTAATTCCTCTTCCCACCCCTCCCTGCCCACCTGCTGTCGTCACACTCTCTCTTCTCTGAAAAGCAGAGATTAACGGTAGTCAACCTAGGGCTGTTGCAGATCTCGCTTTTGGACCAGTACTGGGTTCGCTACGTATGACCATTAAAAAAATATCTTACAGAGAAAATCTTCGCATATCAGCCAGTCGCTGTTTTTCTGTTCATGTGAGAGGGGGTGTAGCCAGGAAGCAGAAGAAATACTAAGAAAAAACTCTATATCGGACGTTTTGAATTTGAACATTTTGCAAGGCCCTCCACCCCCTACCCTCTCTTTCTCAAATATGGAACAAGTCCAGAAATTTCAGAAAACATGAGCCGAGGCTCGATTACCTATGACGTTTGGAAGGTCCCTCCATCATAATGGTCCCTTTAGCGGTGATGAGTGTGATCTCCCCCTCCCCCCACTCCCGTCCTGCCCTGCGCTCTCTGACTCCAAGAAGGGGAAACAGAGGCACATGCAGGGTTCCAGGAGTGCCGCTGCCGCCGCCATCACGCCTCAGCAGCCTTCTGAGAACAGACACCTCCTGCTCTCACCTACGTGCTGTTCTTTCTCGCCCAGGTTGAATATGTGATCAAGTGTGACATGTCAGCACTGCAGAAGATTCTCTATCGCCACATGCAAGCCAAAGGGATCCTCCTCACAGATGGTTCTGAGAAAGATAAGAAGGTGCGTCACAGGAGATAACGCCACTCAAGGTGTCGTTTTCTGTCCTCTCGCGTCAGACCCTGGAGGCGTCCCTGCCCATGCTGGTTTGGTAAAGCATCCTCCAGGGCCTTCTCTTTGGCTCTTGGTGCAGCCAAAGGAAATCTCTTAACCTCTTAATTGCAAACCCCACTGGGGCAGGGAGAACAGGGTGTGTTCATCCCACCAAAATAGTGTTCAGCTCTGCTCACGTCGCTTCTGCGGGGACTGTATTCTGCCTCAGCGTGGGGAGGCATCTTAGAGGGTTTAAAATCTGGTGCCACTCTCTGGGCATCTGGTCTGTCTTCTGTCTTGAGGCTCCTGGGGAATAGACAGGTCACAAAGCCATAAGCTCCTGTCGGGTAAGTTAGTCCCAAGGAAGATGTTTTATGTAACCTGGGAATGGCTGTCTGACAGGAGCTTTGGACCCCAAGGGGCATGGGTTACTGAGACGACCCTATGGCCCTTTCTGTAAAAGCCCACTTTTTTAAAGAACGGGGGGAGTATCTGATCCATTACTCATTTGTTCTGTCTATTTCACTCGTCCTTAGGGGAAAGGAGGCGCCAAGACACTTATGAACACTATTATGCAGTTGAGAAAAATCTGCAACCACCCATATATGTTCCAGCACATCGAGGTGAGTCCGCGCACTCTGTGTTGAGTTGGATCCTGGTCGCGTGTCCTACAAATACGACTCCTACAAGAAGGCAGGTAGGAAAGAAGGCAGGCGGGCAGGCAAGAAAAGAAGGAAGAAAAAGGGTTAAAACATTCGTGGAGGTTTGCAGGGACATGTTCCAGAGGCTCGGCAAGCAGAGTTAACAAACACGAGTCTTCTGGCTATGGATTCTCATTGGCACCAAGCACTTGAGCATCTGGAATTTTATAACCAAGGGTTTAAAGTAGTGAGAAAATATTGTAAGCTCTGGCTCATTATGTGGGTTTGGGTAAGGGCTGTGAATTGCCTTGTTATGGTAGGAGCTGTGAAATTGAAGGTACTGATGAATACAGCCGGCTTCCTCCGAAGGATGCTGTGAAAAAAATATTAAAATAACGTATTTATACCTGTTGAAGAGGAAGACATTCTCGAAATACGGTCTTTGTAAAAGATGCTGACTTTGGTCTGCTGCTGTGAACTGTATTTTCTTTTCTTTTCTGGCTCCTATCACGACATTGTAAATCCCAGCTTTTATCTGACGCCAGAGCCATTTTCAGGGGCGAGGACATTTTCTGGCCTGTTCACCGCGTGGAAATAAGTTTCCTAAATTGACAGAACTTCACCCCAGTGGGAACAATTGACCTGAGCAGGAAGGAAAAGGAGACAAACTACAGTCTCCATTTTTCAGTGCTGCTGCTGACGCGTGCGGGCCCGGTGGCAGTTACACGCCCAGGCAGCGCCTGCTTTTCCATGGCACGTGAGCAGGTGCGCCAGGGAGCGAGCCACCGCAGGCCTCTGGTGCCTGCCCCCGTTCGTTAGAAAAAGGAAATAAATCGAAGGTTCTAGGAAATGAGAAATTTAATAATTACAGTATAAAATTCGAGTTGAAATACTCCTGACTTTGAAATCATCTTGACTTTGACGATTCGTTTTTTTTCTCCCTTCCGTCTGGTCGTCACACTTGTCCGATAAGAGTACTTACTGTACATCCCGTACCTGTCCTGGAGCCCTGTCCCAGCCATCCTGACACTGCTGTCCCCACTGCTCATGGGGCAGAGGAGCCATAGACTCACAAGTCCTAGATGCAAGTAAAACGACAACAGCAGCAGTACTAAAAAAAACAAAAACAAAAACAAAACACAACAACAACCACCAGAAAACACAACGAAGGAAAGGTATCCCACCCTCAAGGCGCAGCTATTGCGCCACAGAGTGAAGAGCATCTAGCACGCCACGAGGCACGAGGCCACGTCCCAGGCCACTTGGGGGTGCGGCCTGGTGAGAATCTCAGCATCTCCAGGCTTCGCTTGCTCGACCCGCCGTCTCATGCGGACAGATTGATTTTAGGACCAGCAGAGGCTCAACTTAAAAAAATAAATAAATAAAAGATCGGAAGCATCTTATAAATTGACAGTAACACCGAACAGATCAAAGGTGTCAGGGAATTAGTGGTGGATCTCCATTGGTCTGTGATGGGGGCAGGGAGCCAAAAAAAATGGCTGCATGGCGCAGGTGACTTGGGGTCATGTCGGGCTAACCCATCACCCACCACCCCGTTTTGCCCCCCAAACAATTTTCAGGTATTTATTCCCATGCGTAGAGGGATTTGAGGGCTTACAGGTTATGAAAATGAGGTGTTGATCTTCTCTCATTTTGGTTCTCTTGCAACAATTAGCCTTTGAAATATACTAGGCCGTGTCAGGAAGGGGGATGATGGCTTCTGCTGCAAGCTTTTCTGTCTGGAGAACCTGGGGAGGGGATCGTAGGAGCTAAGTTTAAGTTACGTGCCCTCCAGTGCTTGCATATTTATAGTGAAAAAAAGCATTTCTTTATTTTGAAGGCGAGGGAGACAGAGCCTGGGGAGGGGAGGGGAGGGGAGGGGCAGAGAAGCGGGGAGAGAGAGGTTCCCAAGCAGGCTCCACGCTGTCAGCTGGGAGCCCAATACAGGGCTCAGTCCCATGAGCCACCGCGATCATGACCTGAGCCGAGACCAAGAGTCAGAAGTTCAACCACCTGAGCCACCCAGGCACCCCTTGACATTTTAAATTGCACTCGGTACAGAGACAGACTCTGTTTTACAACTTTTTTTTAACACCAAAACTTCCAGAAGCATCTTCCTAGAAAGGAGACCCACAGTTTTGGCAAATACAGCACCGCTACGGCCCGGAGTCGGTGCATGCATTTCGCCTTTGTGTTGTTTGCCCCACAGCCTTGGTTCATACGTTCGTACCAGAAGTCCAGCCTCTTGGGGGCACCGTTTCCCCAGGGCACCCGCAAGCCATGGAAATGAAAACCAGCCCTATTTTTAAAAATGTGTATTTTATTTTTGAGGAGGGGTGGAGGGGCAGAGAGAGAGGGAGACCAAGAATCTGAAGCGGGCTCTGTGCTGATGCAGGGCTTGAACCCACGAACCACGAGATCAGCCAAGCTGAAGTTGGATGCTTAACCGACCATGCCACCCAGGCACCCCAAGAAACAGCATTTTAAAAACGCTGCTAATCCCTAAACTTGCCTCCATGCCCTGACACATACCATCTCTGTGGTTTTCACAGCCCCGCTTGGAGGTAGGGATGGAACCCAAAGATCTAGCAAGGGGTGGCTGCCCATGGCCCGTGTGGTTCCTGGAGCCACAGCAGGATTTTTGGCCGTCGTCCATTGGTGTTGATTCTGCCCCCCAGGCAGCGGGGCAGCATTCCGAGGGGCTGTGCCCACCAGTGACAGTGAGGGTGTTTGCGAGGGGAGCCCCCAGGGGAGGAGGCGATCCCCTTGGAGGAGAAGCTCTGCGGGTCGGGGGAGGAAAGGAAGCCAGGAAGCGTGACAGCTGGTGGCTAATGTGAAGGTGTGACATGCTTCCCTTCCCCACAGATGGTCTCCCTTCCCATAAAGCAGGAATGGAAACATCACATGGAGAAGAGTCATTTATTTCTTCTGCGGGATCAGTGAGGAGGGAATTATGTGATTAAGCATTTCAAAATTCAGTGTAACATTCCACCATTCTTATTTCAAATTTAGAATTCTGTGCTTTGAAAATGGAAGCCAGACGCCCGAGGGAGCGGTGTACGCTTAAGGCCTTGTCTGTAACAGAGGGAAAACCAAGAGCACGGTGTGGGGGGCTTTGGGGTGTCCGTCCCGTCAGATGTCTGAGACGGTGCCCCTGTTAGGTATCTGCAGTGTGTGTATGTGTGCATCCGAATCCTGATTTGCGCATATTAGGCTCTTCCTCTAGTCTAGACCTAAGCTCCTCGGGGGATAGATACGCACTTCTTTCTGCATCCGCCATACCTACCTGGCTCAGCCCTGGATCCGTAAACACTTAATCACTGTTTGACAAGGAAACTGACTCTATCATCTCAGTATGAGACTCTCGAGATTTGCAGAAACTCCCAGGACATGTTTGCAGCAGAACAAAACTGTATTCAAACACCCGGGATCTCTAGTTCATTGTCTAACCAGGATTTTCTTACTTATTTATTCTTTTGTTTGACCGTACTCTAGAAACAAATTGAATGACCTCACTACAAGAGTCATTATTAAGTTATTAATTTACATATCTGGGGGTTTATTTTAATCATTGTTTTCTCCTCTCTTTTTTTAAAGGAATCCTTTGCTGAGCACCTGGGCTATTCAAATGGGGTCATCAATGGGTAAATCTTAAAATTTATTTTTCTCTTCCAAAAAGTAGTTAGTTGGTCACACACACACGTTTCCCTCCACAGTGTCTCCTCTCACACGCGTACACGCTGTCAGCTCCCTCAGCCCCCTCTCCCCTCAGCGGAGGGAACATGACCCCAGTATTCTCTTTACTGGCATAAACTCCTCCGTGCCTCGAGCGGGTGGCTCTGCAAAGGACACAGATCTCATTGAATAGACTTAACAGCATGACGTGTCCTAAAAATGTTGTAGAAGCTCCAAAACATTGTTACTTACAACCAGGAGTGCACCTCGGGCCGCACAGAGAACTTACCACCTTTAAGTTCAAGTTGACATTTAACATGGACGTGCGTGAGAGGAAGTGTCCCGTCCGCTGTAAATACGGATGACTTTACGGTAATTTGTCAAAGTGCGGTCCGTATGAGAAATGTTTGTTTCTTGCTTGTTAGCAGCAGACACTGAAGACAGGCGTACCTGACGGCACCAAAGGGAACCGTGCCTTAACAGATAGCCCCTGTCTCGCACCGGGAAAAATTGATGATGAGGACGTAGGGGCCGTTCTCGGGTCCAGATGGTGTCACTGGGCTAAGAACCCGAGATGGGGACCCATCCAGAACCGGTGCCTCCGGGCTCTCCTGCTCACCTCCCTTTCCCCGGGTCCTAAGGTCACTCCTGGGGCCATCAGATGACCGACCCGGCTGCATACTGAAAACGTGGCCACGGGAGGTGTCAGAGCAGGGAGGTGCATGTTGGGAAGACACACGCGTGAAAACGCGTCTGTTAGAGACGGCACACACGGCGTCACGGGATCGGCTCCCGGATGACACGCCTCAGTGTAGGCCGCACAGGCTCCGCGTGTTCCCAGCCACATCAGCCCTACGATTATGTTTTCATAATTTAACATGCACCTGTTGACCAAAGAGAGAAGCCGTTCATAATGGAGGAGGAAAGGCCCTGGCTTAGGTCATTAACACCTGACAGAAGTACAACTGCCGTCCCGTTGTGATTTGAACCTCGGTGCCAGCCAGGCCCCGGCCCCTCCCCGGGCTGTCCTTACGCAGCGTGCAGGGGCGTCTTCTAAGAAGATGTGGCAGATCTCGCCACTCCACTGTTAAAATGCGGTCGGTGGCTTTCCACTGGCCTGAAGCTAACAGCCCAGTGTTGCTAAGAGACCCGCAGCGTCCGTCCCCAGCCCCTCCTGCTGCCTCTCCGCCCTCACCTCCACACGTCTCCTGACTTGTGTTCACGTCCTCAGACTCGCTGTCCTGCTTTAGTCCATGGGACCCGTGCACACACTCTTCCCTCTTTCTGGAATCTCTTCCTCTCCACTCCCAAGCCGCCATTCTTCCCCTGCCTCCCCTTTTGCTCGTTTTCTGAGGTCTTAGCTAAACCATTCTCTCTTCGGCAAGGTCACCGCTGACGCTGCCTCAGAGCCTGCAGATTTTTTTCTGTAAAGGGCCAGACCTCAAATGTTTTTGCCTTTGTGGGTCAAAAAGTGTCTGTCTCAACTTTGCCCACTGTGGCATGAAAGCAGCCATGGACAAAACAGGAATGAGTGAGCCTGGCCGCGCTCCAAAAGAACTCTATTTACGAAAACAGGCCACGGGCCAGGGCCGAAATTTTGCCAAACCCTGCTCTAATTCAAAGACAGGTCACGTGTTGTTCTGCGTTGTCTCATAGCAGCCTGCGATTTTTCTTTTTGGTACTGATCACAATGTGCAGTTAGCCATTTTGAAGGCAGGGTTTCTGTGTTCTCATCGGGCAGGTAGTAGATGCTCAGTTAAGATCTGAATCAGTCTTAAGTGCCCTGAATTATTAATTTTATGTGCCTGCTCAGTAGCAGTGTAAGGAAATACAACATATCGATGTATGTGCAAATAAGAGAGAGGGGAAGAGGGAGAGAGAACTCAGAGACAGAAAGTATTAGAACGTGAAAGGATATCCTCTTCTTTCCAGAACCTGCCATCGTACTGGCATCTGTAATGTACTCTTTATGGGTTTCGTGCAGAAATACTTTCTTTTGTCACGTGCGTACCCCCATCGCCCTCGGGTGGAAAGTCCTTCCTTCCTTCATCCATTCATTCCACAGTCACTTTACTGAATGTCCACTTCTCACGAGGCAGGGCCTGAAGGCCAGCAGTGCTGGAGCCTTCAAGGAGACAGCCCTAACACCGTCTTCTCGTTCTGCCTTCTTCGGGTCCAGGGCTGAGCTGTACCGAGCCTCCGGGAAGTTTGAGCTCCTCGATCGGATTCTGCCCAAACTGAGAGCCACCAATCACCGCGTGCTGCTTTTCTGCCAGATGACGTCGCTCATGACCATCATGGAGGATTACTTTGCTTTTCGGAACTTCCTCTACCTTCGCCTGGACGGTGAGTGCCCGAGGGGCGCGGCTCAGAAGCCACACCTGGCGGGCACAGGGGTGAGGGCACCGAGGTCCCGCTCCCCACCGGCGGGAGGGGTGAGGGTGTTGCTGGGGATTCTACATCCTCCGGCTTTTTCAAAATACGCTGAAATCGTCTGCACGGCTGTTTATCCCCAGGACCAGACGAGCCAGTAATGCAGGCGGACTTGTAGGCATTTTACAAGTACCACCAGCAACTAAATGAAACTAAATTAAGATTTAAAAACCGTCTCTGCCTTTAGGATTGTCTGTTACCTACACACCGTATGAATAATCTGATAAACCGTTAGCTTTTTATGTTGAAGCTTTTTTTTAAAGTTTATTTTATTTTATTTTATTTTATTTTGGAGGGGGAAAGGGCAGAGAGAGAGAGGGAGAGAGAGAGAATCCCATACAGGCTCCACACTGTCAGCGCAGAGCCCAACATGGGACTTGAACCCACGAACAGTGAGGTCATGACCTGAGCTGAAATCAAGAATCAGGAGTTTCAGAGACTTAGCCACCCAGGCACCCGTGTTGAGTTATTTAAAGAGATAAAGGCTATGTCTCCTCTCTTCAGTAACACCGAAATTCTTCATTTAGGGTGATATTGAATTATCATTAAGGCTTCTTTTAAAAAAAAAAAAGCTTCTTTCTTTTTCCTTTTTTTATGTCTTTATTTTTAGAGAGAGACAGCATGAGCGGGAGAGGGGCAGAGAGAGAGGAAGACACAGAATGTGACGCAGGCTCCAGGCTCTGAGCTGTCAGCACAGAGCCCGATGCGAGGCTTGAACCCACAGACTGTGAGATCATGACCTGAGCTGAAGTCGGACACTTAACTGACTGAGCCACCCAGGCGCCCCATGCTTCCTTTTTTTAAAAAGAACATATCTTCATGCTACATGAACACACAGGGCCCCATTGTGTCTTGGATTTTGCAGACTATGTGTGAAATATTTGCCTGATTTACCTGGTAGATCAAGTTCTAAAAAATTAGTAAGAAAATACAAATGGAAGGAAATATGAATTTGGAGAAATTTCCTAAATTACTGTATGATTTTTGCTACCAGCCCTAATATTTTAGAGATGAAGGACATCAAAATTTCCCATACTGTGGTGAAGGTAACAGTTTCGAATGCTGGTATGCAGATTCGAATAGGAGCTAATTTACAGCGCGGATGGTGTGGAATCCTGGATACAGAATAGTATTGCTAATATCAGTTTTTATCTAGTGCAGTCTTCAAGTTATTGTTAAATAGGAAATTTAAAAGTTTACGTTCTATTAAGAGGTTTTGCCTCCCCCTTTTGTTTTTTATGTTTTAATTTATTTTTGACAGAAGGGGAGAGAGAGAGAGCACGCGCGCGCAGGGGAGGGACAGAGAGAGAGGGAGACACAGAATCTGAAGCAGGCTCCATGTCTGAGCTGTCAGCACAGAGCCCAACGCGGGGCTCGAACTCACGAACTGTGAGATCATGACCGGGGCTGAAGTCGGACGCTCAACCGACTGAGCCCCCCAGGCACCCTGGTTTTGTTCCCCTTTTTGCCAATAATTAGCTAGAACTGTATATATGCCAATCTCAGACTTGCCATACATTGTCTTTCGTTTTTTAAATGAATTCTCTTTATGGTCTACCTCTTAGGATATTATTAAATTTTAAGTTAATTATAACTAAGAGAGACTTGAGTTTTGGGTTTTTTTTTTATAAGTTTATTTATTTATTTTGAAAGAGAGAGAGAGTCTCAAGCAGGCTCTGCACTGTCAGCACAGAGCCCAACACAGGGCTTGAACTCACGAACCGTGAGATCATGACCTGAGCTGAAGCCGGGCGTTCAACTGACTGAGCCACCCAGGTTACCCCAGTCCTGATTTTTTACAATGTTTTTACCTCTCCCCTCCAGAGTCCCCGCTGACCTGAAAACTGATGCGTGGCTAAGCAAGTGTTTCTTTTGAACACAGTTCGTGACATAGTTCTGTCATCCACAGTCTGTCTGTCTTGGCAAATCTCCTGCACTGCGTCTCCTCCTTTGACCCGATTCTTTCTTCCCTCTCTGTAAGGGGCAAGGTCGGCACTCTTTGAAGGGCAAGCATGCCTTCCCGGGTGCGCGGGTGAGGGGCAGCCCTGCCTGGTGGCCTCTGCAACTGCCATCCGCTCCCCTGAGGCTTTTTGTTTAGAGCCTCCCTGAGCATGGTGGCCTTGGAATGTTCCGGTCTGTGAAACTGACAAGAAGCGCTTTCCTTGGAACACCTCTCTCTGAGGCGTTCTTCCCAGCTCGAGGGACGTCCCTCCTAGGTGGCAGGTGGTTGCTGACCCCATCGTTATTAATAATAATAATAGTCCCAAAAGGAAAGGTTTACAGAACGCCCACTGCAGTGCGATTCCAGGCAAAGCACTTCCCGGGCGTTATTAACCTACTTCTCTCCGGCAAGCTGCTTTCGTTCCCTTTTCCCAAGGGGTGACTACGGTCTTCCATTTCACAGATGGGAAAGCAGAAGTTTAGAGCGAGAAGCCGAGGGCGAAACCAGGGTCTAACTTAGATCCGTCTGATCCCAGACGAGTTCCGATCCCAGACGAGTTCCGAGTCAGGCTCAGCAGACCAGTGAGCTGCGTGCCCGTCTCTGCACAGGCAGGCCGCCTTCCCAGAGAAGGCCTTTTACGAATGGCTTGGAACCAATTCAGAGTTTTTAAGGTGGCTCGTCGGAAGGAGAGGCAGGCTGAATGGAGCCACCCACCTAACCTACCGGTTAGGCTGGGGGAGACAAGTCCAGAGTCTCCGTAAAAGGTTGCCGATGGAATTGAGAAGGATTGTACAGGCTCCCACGCCCAAGAAACAGCAGCAGTTTGTTTCTGAACTTGGAGAGAATCGATGGGCAGACAATCAATATGCCCACTTCCAAGTGCATCCGCCCTCCCACCACCCGCCCCTTAACCCGTTGTTACAGTGACTTTACATTTTCATTGCGGAACCGCTGTCTGAGATGCCTGACCTCAGCGGAGGGTCGGGTGGGGGGGGGGGGGAATCACTCGGTGACAGCAGATTTCCTTCCTGCAAAGATAATGGCTACATGAACAGGTTTGGCTACTACTCCATTATGGTCTTTTGTTTTCACTGGAAATGATTTGTGAGGGAGAGCAAGTGGTGAAGTTACATCCCAGAAGACAAAATTCTCCCCAAGCAGCTGAAATGCAGTTAAAATTAGGAATCGCGAAAGCCTGGCAGTCTATTCCTCCTGGCGTTCTGCGACTTGCAACACAATCGTGCTTGCTATTAATTATGATCCTGGTTGTGTTGTGTCAAACGTCCAGAAGAACATGGGGCCAGCACTCATCCTGAGCACGTCAAATCCTCCGGCACCCGCGAGGAGCATATATGTGCCTGTGGGTCATCCCTGACAGAGGAGTTTGAATCTCCCAGAGCAGATATCTCAAAGATTGCTAAGAACCAGCCAAGATCTTGCCTTGGAGAACCTTTGACTAATGGGAATGGTAATCCAGCAAATTCTGAACCTTGCATTAGAAATGTTCTAGCTTTGCATGAAAAGTGATTTTCTCATAGTTTCGTCTGGCTTGAAAAATATGTCAGGTTCCCAGCGATTTTATACAGTTTGAATCCACACCATATATATATGTGGTCGTTCTGTTTGCTTGAGGTGTCTGGTGGAGGGCCCCAAAACTCCTTTGACCAAATACTTTGGGCATTTCTTTTGTTTTTCAGTGCTTTATTTTGTATTTAGGGTTATTTCATCCCAAGGAATCATCTCCACTAGTTAGTTTTATTTATATCTTAATGCATGTGGTCATTAGCAGATTATTTTCCAGTGGATTTAAACCTGAGCCTCTGGGGCACCTGGGTGGCCCAGTTAGTTAGGCATCTGACTTCACCTCAGGCCATAATCTCTCAGTTCATGGGTTCGAGCCCCATGTCGGGCTCTGTGCTGACATCTCAGAGCCTAGAGCCTGCTTCAGATTCTGTGTCTCCCTCTCTCTCTGCCCCTCCCCTGCTCATGCTCTCTTTCTGTCTCAAAAACAAATAAACATTTTTTAAAGTTTTTAATAAAAAATAAATCGAACTGAACTTCTGTCCTCAGACTACATAGATTTTATCCCCTGCTGTCGGAAAACAGACTTCATCGTCTCTAGAACCTTTTTTTCCTTTTTGGTCTCTGTGCCTTTCCATGTGGTTTAAGGCAGAGGGCAAATATGTAATCCATGACTCCCTGTAATTTTTTTTAACTACTGCAGCTGAAAACATGATATAGCGAAAAGGTTTTATGATGGCACAGAGCACATCTTCCATTAGCATCCTGAACAAATAGGTCACCGTGATCTCAGAAAGCCAGTTCTGAAAAGAAAAGAAAAAAAAGAGCCCCATGTACCTGGAACCGCACTCAGCAAAGCGCATTGAGTGCTTTCACCTCCCCCCAAAATCTAAACTCTTACCGTTTCTCATTGCAGGGTTTGACCGGGTGGCTAATCTTGAAATCTAATTTAGGAAGCAAAATGAGCTCTAAAGAACATTGCTTCATTTAATGAAGAGAACCCCCAGAGCGCTGGTTTCTGACCCCCGTGTGCTGTATGTGGGGAATTGGCTTTTCTCCCCCTCCTCAGGAGGGTACTTACTATTTTTATTAATATGAAACTAGATCCCTCCATGTTTGGGAATCCGACCCTCACAGTAACTTGATTTCATTAGCTGTCACCACTTAACCGTTTTAAGCCTCTAAAATAAATTGCTGGTGTATTTTCCACCTCAAAAAAAGAACACCGTGTAGAAATAATGTTTGTATAGCAGACATTTAGGGGCTGTCTTGTAACGTGTATATATGGTTTTTCCGTATTTCCCAACAGCCTAAGGCCTTTTTCAAAACTCTGCGGCAATGCTTTCTGGGTAAAGATATTACAAATGCATAGTATGTGGTTGAGTGGCTGGTTTGGGAGCAGCTATGGGTGACTTCATGCTCTAAAAGTGAGCGCCATGGTCTGGGGTCTGGGATCCTGAGCTAATTCCCGGTCCTGGAGTTCCCTTCTGGCACCCGGGGAGGGGGGAGGGGGGCGCCGTCCGCGGGCGCGTGCTTGCTGCTGCTAGGTTTTAGGTTACCACCACCCTTTGAGCTTGGAGCAGAATGTCAGCATGGGGAACAGACCGAGAGCTTTGATATATATGTGTGTGTGTGTATATATTCATATGTGTATGTGTGTATATGAGTATATATAAATACGTATATGTGTGTATACATGTGTATATGTAACGTATATGGCAGTATTGTGGCTTCAAGTCTTACTAACCAGGATAAAAATATTCCATTCACATTGTATGTTTTTACCAGCCAGATCATGCTCAGGAGCAATCAGAATGGTAAAATGCAGTGGAAATTGATTTCCCTTTTGTTTCCACCCTCTTGGCATAAACAACCACTCTCTCTGATGCCCATTGGCAAAACTGCTTTAAACCATTATAATAATCTCTGGAGGCATGCTCAGGTGTGTGTGGGTGGATTTCGAAATATTATTTGGTGTTTGGAACGCCTGAGTGGCTCAGGAGGTTATGCATCTGACTCTTGGGTCAGCTCAGGTCGTGATCTCACAGTTCATGAGATTGAGCCCTGCCTCAGTCTCTGTGCCAACCGTGTGGAACCTGCTTGGGATTCCCTCTCTCCCTCTCTCTTTCTGTGTCCCTCCCGTGGCTCATTCTTTCCCTCTCGGAAGGAAGGAAGGAAGGTTAGAAGGAAGAAAGGAAGGAGAGAGGGAGGGAAGCAAGGAAGGAAGGAGGAATAAAGGGAAGGAAGGGAAGGAAGGAAGGAAGGAAGATCTTTGTTGTCTTAAAGCACAGAAATAAATGCAGCAAGTGTTTCATCAAGGTTTAGGTTCACATGAGGATGTTGTACAATCTGCAAAGGTACCCAGTCATAAGTGTTCATTTAAACCCAGCGATTTGAAACAATGGGTAGTAGACAGTATTCCTTCCTTGATTTGATCAATGTCTCTCTCTTTCTCTTCCTCTCTCTCTTTTTAATTGCAAAATGTTCAAAGTTCCTTTCCACAGAAGCACAAAAACCTCGGGGGATTACCTCACCAATGCCACGAGGAGCCTGTTTCCCGAGGAGGCCAGCCTTTCCGTCGCGCTCCGTGCCATTTTCAGACCCGAGTTAATTGGTGAATTTACTGTTCTCATACCTGCAGGCACCACCAAGTCTGAGGACCGCGCTGCTCTGCTGAAGAAATTCAACGAACCCGGGTCCCAGTATTTCATCTTCTTGCTGAGCACCCGAGCTGGCGGCCTGGGCTTGAACCTCCAGGCGGCTGACACCGTGGTCATCTTCGACAGCGACTGGAACCCTCACCAGGTCTGTAATGTCTCTGCCTCGGGCGCCCAGGCCGCCCTTCTGGAATGAGACGAGCTCAAGGACCATCAGTGTCAGCCTTCACATTTGCAGGAAAGAGCAGCTGTCGAAACAAGCGGGCCGTTTCCCCTTTGGAGAAAGGGGGGCATTGCGATGGCCGCTTTCTCATCTCCCTCTAGAGCCTAGATAGCGAGTCGTCTCACACTCGCCTTCAGTGCGCCTTTGGAAAGCTCCAGTTTTGGGGTACAGAAACTCAGGGCCTGCTTAGTTTGAACCCCCTCTTCTGAGATTGATGTCAAGCAAAGGATGCTTGGTTGTAGGACAGATCACGCATGTTCCAAAGTAAAAACAACAACTAACATTTCTTGGACGCTCCCTGACTCTGCGCCAGCCCGTTTATGTGCGTTGCTTCCTTCTTTTCTCACAACTCTGTGAGGTTGTAATTACTTTTACTATATGCATCTTCCCAGTCAAGGAAAATGAGTCCCCAGAAGCTTTAAGTAAGGTCCCTAAGGTTAGAGTATGATAGTTTGTCTTTTAGTCCGTGTGTTTTGTTTCAAATCACCATCAAAGTGGGGCGCCTGGGTGGCTCTGTCTGTGAAGCATCCGACTTTGGCTCAGGTCATGATCTCGCGGTTTGTGAGAGCTTGGAGCCTGTGTCTCCCTTTCTCTCTGTGCCCCTCCTCTGCTCATACCCTGTCTCTATCTCACAAAAATGAATAAGCGTTAAAAAAATATTTTTTAAGTTTAAAATCAGCATCACAGAATATTCTATGGAGCATGTACTACTAGGTTCTTTGAATGTAGCGGTACCCCAAGAGGATGGGTCCCTCGTGGCACCCCTGCGGTTCCTACGATACTCGGGGAGAGAGCGCACCTGTCTGTACGGTATTGGGCGGAGTGCTGTTCATCGGGATGTGATTCCCACTGGGGCGCATGTGAATTCAGACTAGTTCAAAGGGAAACGGCACTCTCGTGCATGTGGACCGCACACCACGTTAGCCGGGGCTCCTCACTGCACCCTGCTTTCCTCAGCTGCGGATCTGCGGAGCATGACAGTGTCACTGGGGCCCGGGGGAGAGCGGGACAAGAAGGCTGACAGCAGTCGTTCTGGGCAGGACGTGGAGGTCGGGGTGCACAGAACTATGAGAGAACTTTCAGAACAAAACCTTGCACGCCTGCGTCTCATGCGCTGCACCACACCCCCAGTTTGGTAGATGCTTCCCAGGGCCCCCCTCATACATTCGAAGGCTCCCCGAAGATTCTGATGTCATTCGTCTCCGAGCCAAGGAGCACTGACTTCAGGAAGAGACCAGCGGTTCCAAGTCTTGGGGTGGCCACCAGCTTCGGACCACTGCAAGGTTCGCCAGTCATTTACCCCAGCTGAATGCCTTACCGGAAGTTTCTGTGGAAGTCTTCTGACCTTGGAGAGGGCTTGGGAGCCAGCAGCATGGAGTATATTAGGTCCAAGTCTTCAGGAAATATTTTTATATATTTTTCTATCCCACGTTGCATTTCCGAGTGCAGGTGGAATCTATATTCGTGTGAGAGAACTGCAGTTTCTTCCCTTTTAACCTTGTGAATCGGAGTCCGTTCTGCATTTCGGGAGAGGCTGCCAGGCCGCAGGCACTGAGCTCGGCTGGGCGTCTAGGGGAGGAGCGCGTGATGCCTGTCTTCTCAGACTTTAGATCACGGCTGCCTGTGTCTTTATGGAGAGAAGATACCCTGTCTGTAGGTGAATGGAGAGTCCGCTAGATTTTATCCTGGGGACAAGCACATCGGTGGCCTCCCCGCTGACCACCTTCACTGGCACTGGGCAGATGCTAAGAGCCAAAGGAATTCGAGGTCTCTAGAAATGCTACGCTACCAGGGAGAGGGTGCTGGGACTTCCATGCCTCCCCCTCTTTCTCTGTCTTGTCTACCCCTCTATTTCTTTTTTTTTTTCTTTTAATGTTTTTTATTTATTTTTGAGAGACAGAGTGACAGCGTGAGCAGGGGAGGGTCAGAGAGAAAAGGAGACACAGAATCCAAAGCAGGCTCCAGACTCTGAGCTGTCAGCACAGAGCCCGACATGGGGCTCGAACCCACGAACCGTGAGATCATGACCTGAGCCGAAGCCGGACGCTTAACCGACTGAGCTACCCAGGCGCCCCGCCTCTGTCTATTTCTGTCTCTTGTCTTTATCTCTGCATCTCTCTCTCTCTCTCTCTCTCTCACACCATACACACACACACACACACACACACACACACACACACACTTTTAAACCAGTAACTAACAGTAGAACTCCAGAATTAAGTAAATTACATGAGCAGTTTATTCGCCTTTCACTGTATTTGAACTAATCTCCTTTCACTGTATTTGAGCAAATGTCCTCTGGTCTGATTTGCCCCAGAGTCTGGCACTGGGACATACATTTCTCCAAATATTTTGCACATTCACTGTCACCTGATTTGGTCAACCAGGCTGACTACATTTTTCATGGCTGTCGCTTAAACATGGCGATTACTTTGGGCAAACTTTTTTTTTCCATTTTCAGAAGTCAGTGACCTTAGAATGATAAAGTACTGAATTTTCATTTAAAATGTAAGAAGGCTAACTTCCATGAAGCACAATTCCACTGGATACGATGAGGCAGTCCACAGACCTCTCCTCATACCTGATCTTCAAAATACTCCACATGAGAGGAGGCCTGTCAGCATTGACTCCCCACGTCTGTCTGGGTGTGAATTCTGGCTTTGGGCTCTTTCTACCCAGTAAGCCTGCATAAATATTGCACGGTTCCCAAAATGAAGGTTGTGGGGCTCTTTTTACCTTGTTGGTTTCAGAGTGCAGTGGGGAAAAAAAGTATAGTAATTCTTAGTCAGTTGACTCAAAATTAAGGCCTATTGATGAAATCGCAGGTCCATTTGCAAAGGTTGACAGATTGAAGATGGAGGCGGAGAAGCTGCTGCTGGGAGGCCCTCTCTAGAAGTAGGGACAGCACATACACGTATGGAATTAGCAGTACACTCCCTCGGGATTACCAAAACCCTCATTCCCAAACCACGGGTCAGAAACGTGGCTTGTGTTCTTACTGTTAGCCCGTGTATTTTTGAACTGCGTTGTCACCACAGAATGGCCAACCACAGAGTGACCTTGGAGGTCCTCTCCTTGGGCTCGGTTCTTGTCTTCAGATTGCACCACACCTAATTAGTGTGGCCAAGTGTCAGGCCACTCAGATCTCAGAAGTACTGAAGGGTCCCTTCAGTGACAAAATCATGTATTTCTTTGTCATAGTATCCCCTGCCCCCCACGCCCCACTTTAGCTTAGAGACTCAGAGGCTTACATTCTATAAAGTTCTTTAGCCTAGGGGCGCCTGGGTGGCTCAGTCAGCTAAGCATCTGACTTTGACTCAGGTCATGATCTCACAGTTTGTAGGGTTCGAGCCCTGCATCAGGCTCTGTGCTGACAGCTCAGAGCCTGGAGCCTGCTTCAGATTCCATGTCTCCCTCTCTCTCTGCCCCTCCCCAGCTCACTCTCTCTCTCAAATATAAATAAACATTAAAAAAAAATTTTTAAAAACTTCAGCCTCGAAATAATAATTTTGGCTACTTTCCAAGCAGTTTTATTTTTTTAATAATTTTTCTAACCTTTAAAAAAGTGTTTATTGACTTCTGAGAGAGAAAGTGTGAGTGGAGGGGGGGCAGAGAGCGAAGGGGACAGAGATCCTAAGTGGCCCTTTGCTGACGGCAGAGTTGCTCAATGTTTGCTCTTGGCTGAGACAATCTAGAATATTTACTAGTAACACTTACTGGTGGGCCCATTCGGGAGAGGGTTCACTGACCCCTGTTCTAGAAACAATCCAGAGGTGGACAGCACACACCTCGCCGTTTTGAACCCTGCTTTGTTCATGCTCATGAGCATTTGTCGAGAAAGACAGTTGAACTAAGAGCCTGAAAATGAAGTTTAGAGTTCTGCCCCCATCCCAGCCTCGGATTGTACCTCCACCTCACGTTCTCCTGATCTGGGGACAGTCTAATTTGGATGGGCCCCAGCGGTGTCCGTGTTTCAGCTGTCTGACACTCATATGATTCGGGCATCTTCTGAAGAACCGTATTTGCCTCACGAGTTAATTGTAGAGGTCCCTGCAGCGAAGACGGGCCTCCTGGACAGATGTGGGCCTGTGGTCATCTTGTGCCACGTGCATGACCAGGAAACCCGCCTGGCCAGGAGGCCGGGCTTCCCATCGTGGAACATCAGCTCTGTGCAAAACGGCGCCGGGGATGCCGGATATGGGGGTTTTATTTAAAGATTTCGTTAAAACCGTTTTCTTCTTGTAAGAGTCACACAGGTATAAAGCAGGAAAAAAATTGTTAAACCACTTGAAAGTAAAATGAGGGAAATTTAATAATGACTTTACTCTTCGTCACTTGGAAATGTAAATACCAGTGATGTGTCCCTCCTGCCTTTTTCTTGGTTTACGTAAATACGCGCATGACAGATGTGCAGGTGCGTACGTACATGTAACATGTAGTTTTTACTTGGTACTGCTTTGTGCCATTAAATCTATAATTAATTTTTTGGTACTTTGCACATAGTATATAGTACATACATTCAGAGATTAATTTTAACCAATCTATTATTGTATGTTGATTTAGTTCTGCTTGAAACACCGAAAAACAAAGAACAGGGCACCTGGGTGCCTTAGTCAGTTAAGCATTCAACTTCGGCTCAGGTCATGATCTCACAGTTTGGGAGTTCAAGTCCCGCATCAGGCTCTGTGCTGACAGCTCAGAGCCTGGAGTCTGCTTCTGATTCTGTGTCTGTCTCTGCCCTTCCCCTGCTTGTACACTGTCTCTCTCTTTCTCTCTCTCTCTTTCAAATATCAACATAAAATTTTTTTAAACATCGTAAATATATATAATGCTGAGAGGTGCACCTTCTTTGTAAATCTTTGTGCATATCCATGACTATTCCCGTAGGACAAATTTCCAGAAGTAAAATCTCGGGAGTCAGGGGCCATACCCAGTTTTAACACATTTGAAACTTGGTTCCGGATTTCTTTCTCCCAAAACTTGGACCAATTTAGTCTTCCACCAGCAATTCTTTTTATTCCCCAGACTAAAGATGGAGTCTTTGGCAGAATTAGATGCCTGGAGATCTGCCCCCAGACAAGTCCCTGTCTGTATGGTGTGTGTGTGTGATATATGTATGTATAATTCATGGGTGTTTTAAAAATCGTCTCTAGGGGTGCCTGGGTGGCTCAGTCGGTTAAGCCTCCGACTTCGGCTCAGGTCAGATCTCACCTTCGTGGGTTCGAGCCCTGTGTCAGGCTCTGTGCTGACAGCTAGCTCAGAGCCTGGAGCCTGCTTCCGGTTCTGTGTCTCCTCCTCTCTCTGCCCCTCCCCCTCTCATGCTCTGTCTCTCTCTGTATCAAAAATAAATAAAACATTTAAAAAAATAAATAAAAAATAAAAATCGTCTCTAATGCTTTACACCAGTGTCCAGTGTTTCTTGTGATTTAAGGTTAGTTGAAGGTAATATCAAAGTCATGATTCTGACACCAAATTTAATGGGGGGTTTTGTTTTGTTTTTAAGTTAGGGACAATTTTTTTTTAACGTTTTTATTTATTATTGAGAGACAGAGCATGAGCATGGGAGGGGCAGAGAGAGAAGGACACAGAATCAGAAGCAGGCTCCATGCTCTGAGCTGTCAGCACAGAGCCCAACGTGGAGCTCTAACTCACAACTGCGAGATCATGACCTGAGCTAAAGTCGGACCCTTAACCCAGGTGCCCCAAGTTAGGGACAAATTCTGATGGTGAACCTAGAGACAGGTGACAACACCTCGATGGCCTGCATTTCAAAACCTGATAGGTATTTTCGGTTGGCCTGGCCGATCTCAGCCCAGGTTTCCTCAATTAGGGACGAAGGTGAAGTTTTCCAGAGAAGGTGGCTTGCCTATGTTAAAAATGAAAGCAGAATCTCTTCCCTGGCATGGGTGGGTTCAATAACCCTCTGTACTCCCTGTCCCTCGTGGGGCGACGCGCCTGCTGGGCCGAGACAGGCGTGCCGGCCCTCAGCGTGTGGTTCTTCTCCCGCACAGGATCTACAGGCTCAGGACCGAGCTCACCGCATCGGCCAGCAGAACGAGGTCCGGGTGCTGAGGCTGTGCACCGTCAACAGCGTGGAGGAGAAGATTCTCGCGGCTGCAAAGTACAAGCTGAACGTGGATCAGAAGGTGATCCAGGCGGGCATGTTTGATCAGAAATCTTCGAGCCACGAGCGAAGGGCGTTCCTGCAGGCCATCCTGGAGCACGAAGAGGAAAACGAGGTATGACAGAAAGCCTCGTTGATGAAATCACAAGGCGACCTTTTGTCTCGCTAGGATTAAGAACAGCCTATTTGCTCTTCAAATAATCTGCTGGGCTGGCGTTGATGAGAATGAATGAATTAGCTCCCTGTCTCACATCCCGAGCACAGAAGACCTCGGAACGTCATCCAGACCAGTGTCTTTGAGGCATTTGCTAGAGGCACCTCAAGGCTCAGCCAGGGCACGCCCCCCAACACCCCCCTCCCCCATGCAGCCAGTGCGCTTGACTGTATTGCAAATCCTACCTCCTGTAGGGAAGATGCAGAACTGCACAGGGGCCCCCAGTGCAGGACACAATCAGCCAGAAGGAAGGGTCCCTCCGTGCCTGGTCTCCGTGCCACCCCCCTACCCAGGCCCTCTGTGTCTTTAGCCTTTTGGCTAAGCTCTTCAATATGTTTGTGGGACAAGCCCTCACAGCCATCTGAGTGTGTTGTCTTGTACGCATACTTGGAAAGCAGGACCTTGACCTCTGGTTCAAATTTTTCTGTAAAAGCTGACCAAAGGCTAAGAAAGTGACCGGCTTAAAAAAAAATCTCTTTACTTGGCAAGATTATTCAAAGAACACATTCCTTACGTTTCTCTAAGGGGGTCTTTTTTGTTTCTAATATTTTTAAAGTTTATTCATACACTTAGAGCAAGAGTGCGTGAGCACATGAGTCAGAGAAGGGCAGAGAGAGAGAGAGAGAGAATGCCAGACTCCACGGACTCCACAGAGCTCAATGTGGGGCTTGAACTCACATACTGTAAGATCGTGACTTGAGCCAAAGCCAGATGCTCCACCCTCTGAGCCACCCAGGCACCCCTCTAAGGGGGTCTTTAGGTAGTCACCTGTGCTTTTTTAGATTGCCAGTTTAGCTAATTCTATATTCAGTTTTCAACCAATAGATTTGAAAGAAGTCAAAAGACATAGTTCTAACGTAGTATAGAAAAGTGTGCAAAACACCAGCACCAATCCTTACCATAAAATTGCCCTGGGATGGACAGATTTAGTTTGATGTCCCCATATTTGTACACTGAGGAGTAGGTTTGCATTAACATAATCATGTTATATGCAAAATGAATACTATTTTCATTGCATATACTAGATATAGTTTGACTTTGCCCTATGTAGGGTATATGTTTTTGAAGTCTTCTATAAATTACAAACCAAATTCTTTTAAAAGTCTCATGTGCTTTTTTTTCTGAAATGAGTCTAAATGTGAAGTAGATCTTGATATTTCAACGAAACCTGAAATGAATCTTTTTGCAAACTGAAGAGACCTTTTGTACTGTGCTTCTTCCTAACTTAGCGCTGGGTTTTGTAAGGCTCTGGAAGTCAGCACTTACACGTGGCTGAGTAGAATTAAAAGGATTTATGTGAGGTACTTTTTCCCGTGAGTTTCCTCACTTAGGTCTTACAGCTTTTCTGCAAACTAAATACCACGCCCGTTTTACAGATGAGGTCATTGAGGTGGCGGGAAGGAGACGTTAAGTAACTTGTTTCTTTAAAAAAATTTAATGTTTTTTATTTATTTTTGAGAGACAGAGAGAGACAGTGCAAGAAGGGGAGGGTCAGGGAGAGAGGGAGACCCAGAATCTGAAGCAGGCTCCAGGCTCTGAGCTGTCAGCACAGAGCCTGATGCAGGGCTCGAACCCACGAACTGTGAGAGCATGCCCTGAGCTGAAGCTGGACACTTAACTGACTGATCCACCCAGGCGCCCCAAGTAACTTGTTTCAAAAGTAAGGAATCGAGATAACACCCTCCCCCAACACAAAAACGGTATTTTTGACAGTGTACCATGTGTCCTTTCTAAACAGATTTTGCTCTGGGAAGATGAGTTTGAGGGGCTCACAAAATAGTGATGGCAGAGGCTCCCCCAATGACCCTTCTCTCTTCTTCGGGGCTTGGGAAGTGAGGCCCTGTGGTCCGCAGGACAGATCCACGGGGCTCCTTTGTCCCGCACCCCGGCCGTCCACTTGCTCCCTAATGCCTGCCAAATCCTTCTGTTCTTCACCCCAGGAGGAAGACGAGGTGCCGGACGACGAGACCCTCAACCAAATGATTGCTCGACGAGAGGAGGAATTTGACCTTTTTATGGTAATGTCCTAGAACACCGTGCACCTGTGTCGATTCACGGAGCCCTCGCGCCCCGGCAGGCTCTCCTCCGCTCTTCAGGGCCTGGGCCTTTCTTTCAGTTCAGAGGCTGCAAGCTGGCTGGGTTTCGCCTGCCGACATATTTTGTTTGGCCCCCGCGGTGTGTTTTTTAAAATTGCACGTTCATTGCCAACATGAAAAGAATCCTGATTTCTGGCTTCTCTTGGAAAACAAGAGTCGGCAGTACCCGACCCGCATGTCCTGGGGAAACAGTGGGCCAGGGCCTCGCAGCGCCGCACCCTCTGGACGGGCCAAGTGGCCCTCAGCTTTGCAGATCCCTGGCCCCGCCCCCACCCCATTCCCAGGCTGGTCTCATTCAGGACACCTGCCCCTGCCCCTTTATAACCAAGCCTCCCCTTCTCTTTACTAGATCAGGGCAGGCAGGCTCCCCACATGGGGCGTGCAGACAGCTACCAAACAACATGGTCTCGCCCCTCCGTTTTGTTGAAGAGAGCCTGCTTCAGCAGGCAGGAACCTTCCAGATGCGTCTGAGGGTGTAGCCTTCACTGAAAGATAAGCATTGGTTGGATTTCAGGGATCTGGAAGGATAGAAAAGAACCTTGATCTTTAAGGATGTAACAGCCCTGGTTTCAGCCTTGACGACTCTGCTACGTAGTCATGCGTGATTGTGCTGAAATTTGCGTTTGATTTACGTGTGTGGCCGGCCCCAAGGTCCGTAGGGGCAGAAGAGAGCCCCTCTGGTGGTGAAGGAGGCCCTCAGAAGCGCTGTTTTCCTGCCGTCCTCAGGCATGCGCTGTCACTCTTTCATCTCCCGCTGCACCCCTGACGCTCAGAACGGTTTCTGGCACATAGTACTTGCTTAGCAAATCTTGAGCAAACGAATGGCAGCCTTTGCAAGTTTAGGCCCCGCGAAGATGTCGGCGCGGATCAGGACAGGTAATGTTGCCAGGCTCCTTCCAGTGCCACCAATCATCTTGATCTTTCTGACATGCAGCCTGATTGTGGAATGAGTGAGGAAGTGTGACCTGTGACCTGGTTGTTGTGACCCCCAAGTCCACAGCCGGCCTGCAGCTCTGAATGCCCTCGGGTGTCCCGCTGGCAGCCTGCCCGAGCGAAACGGGCGGGTGGGTGCTGGGGACCCCAAGCCGCCTGGTCTAAGGCAGTCAGAACTGCAAGGCCCCAGGTAGCCAGGAATTCCAGATTTCCAAGAGAAGCTGGAAATCCAGGTGTTTCATGGGCAATCTCTGGATTTCAAAATGTTTGGGGCTAAATTCAGTTTTTTTATTATTATCTCATACTGCAGGCCAGACGAAACAGGACTCTGAGCCAGATAGGACCCACAGGATTTGCCTTCTCTGTCTTTTTAGCCCAGACAGTCAGAGAAGGGAGCTCCGGCTGTGTGGAGGCTTACATTATTTTTTGCGAGTTTTGTCTAGGGAACAGCGGTTGTGTCCACACATAATGATTCAGGATAAAAGACATTTAATTCTTTCGCAGGGAAGTTTTAGGGAGCCGCGGAAATAGCCCCTAACCTGGGCCAGGCGCTCCTCCCACGCCCCTTGCTAAGTGAACCACCTTCCGCAGGGAAGGCATTTTTGGATAGAAATGATGCAGCACAGCCATGTCACGGCATGGCCAGTGCGCGGTGCTCCTGGGGCCTAAATCTCTTAACTCAGACTGTGGTTCCCACCTTTGTCGTCTGTGCTCTATTTAGGGACCTTAGAGGTACCCAGAGGACCCAGAGGTCTCTTCTCTCCTTGAGGAGCTTATTAAAATGCAGATTTCTGGGGGTCACCAGGGCAAGCGGCCCTCAGCGGCCAGGCTGCTCCCTGATTGGCAATAATCGAGCGCTGCTGCGGCCTCAGAGACTCCCGAGGCCCCGGGAAGCGTAAGCTGCCCGTTATTGTACCAATTAGATTAGGCCCAGAGATGGGAGATATTTCCATCAGCAGCCTCCAAGCGAGGGGAAGAGAGGACATCTCTGTTCTGACTTTCGGGCTGGGTATTTGTAAAAATTGAAAGCTTCAGGAAAAAAAAGAAAAAAGAAAAGAATGTCTGGCCAGGGCCCAGCTTTCTTTTAATTTGGGAATGTTTTATCCTGCAAAGAAGAGGCTTGGGCACGTGGGGCTGGCGGGCCGGGGAACGCTTTTCCGTGGGCATCGTGATCTGGGGACTGTTCTGCTTGTTCATGGTTACCTTCGCATTTTTAGATGATACAAATTTTTGGTTTCCTTTGATTTTTTAAACACCTAAGCAGCAGGCTGCCTTTGGCCCATTTTCTGTGCATTAGCACCTCCACCAGGGGGCAGGAAATCAAGATCTCAGTCCCGGCCAGCTCCTCCTGATGAAAAAGTTCTGTGAGACACAAGAATGGAATGCGAGCTAGATTGGATTTCAGATTGTTAACCTTTTTATCCCTTATTATTTAAAAGCTAGTTCTCTACATAAAAATCAATATAAGCTTATCATCTGATTTATCATGGACATTGTAGTTAAATGACACACAGTAAGCTGATGAAGCTAGTCTCTTTAAAATGAAACCTTCCCTGTACATATTTTTCTTGTTTTCTCCTAAAAATAGGACGTCAGAAACAGTGATCTTCCATGCTGATTACCTTTGAATTTTACTTAAGAAGATTTTTGACACATCAAGATACAAATATGAAATACTCTAATAACATACAAGCATGAAACTTTAAGAAGTACTTTTTAAAACTAACTGTACTTGTTAGCATAACTTTAACCATCAGGTCATAAAACAAATATATTCATATGGTAGCCAAATAGTACATTACTTGATAGTAGACTTACTTGAATATCAACTTTCACATCTTTGTACGGGTTTTCTGCAAGTAGAAATCTTTGGGAAGAGACGGGAAACATCAGAACTTTAAGTTTATTAAAAAGTGCATCAACGCTGGGCACCTGGGGGGCTCAGTCAGTTAAGCGTCTGACTCTAGATTTCAGCTCAAGTCATGATCTTAGGGTTCGTGAGTTCAAGCCCCACTTTGGACAATGCAGAGCCTGCTTAGGATTCTCCCTCTCTCCCTCTCTCCCTCCCCCCCTCCCCCTCTCCCTCTCCCCCTCCCCCTCCCCTCTCTGCCTGTACCTGGCTCATGCTCTTGCATGCTCTCTGTCGCTCGCTCTCTCTCTCTCTCGTTCTCTCAAAATAAATAAGTAAACTTTTTTTTAAAAGTGAATCAACCCTTCCTAAAAGAAAAATAAAAAACAAATGCAGTTGGTTTTTTATATCAGATTTTCTATCAATTTACTTTTTATGTTGATTTTTCTACATTTTTATGTCAGAAAAGATTTATTTTCTTATTTGTGGATGAGTGCACGGCATAAGTCATTTTAACAGCTCTTGATATATAGTGGTGGTGATAGGATCAGAAGCGGAGGTGGCAGTATTTTGTCATCTCCGTGGAATGCATTCCCCCACAAAATTTTTTTTCTTTAGGAATCTAAAGTACTGTTATTAGGAGGGCTTCGGGAAGCACCTCTGGATACTGCACTGTTAGCAAGGCATTCTGCGTTCTAACCAGGCAAGGCTGGTGGATCCCATTTGTGGTCCCAGAGCATTAGGAGTCAGGATTAAGGACGGCCTGTCCGGCTAACTATAGCACATGACGGAACAGAACGGCCACATTCATCTACCAGCGGGGGCCCCCATGCCACACGCCTGCCCCACCCCGGGAATATAATGACTTCCAAAAATGTTTAAGCATAATTTGAGGGACTTTGAACTTTCATTTTTGTGTCAATTCTAGAGGTCAACTTTGGATTTGAATAGAAATTGCATTTCTACTTTGTTACCGGTTTCAGTTCTTAAGAAAAAGTTACATTGAATCTCTAGTTCAGTACCTGATAGAACAGAAGGAAGAGGGGGAAAGGTAAATGATTTAATGGTTAATGGTCTGTTTGTCGAAATCATACATCTGGCTAGCTATATATAATGTATATGTATATATCATAGGCAGCAATTTAGTGGAGATCTTACTTGTTTTTTAAGCTCTCAGATTGTTTAGGTTAAAGCCAAGTGTGCAGCACTCAATTTACCTATAGGTGCACGGGGTTCTTAAACAAAGTAAGAAGTGGGAAAGTAGGCATTTGACAGCTATGAAAATATATAAAAGGGAGACATTTCACTTAAAACTTGATCAGTTGAGGTTATGTTGCATCTGAGGTTTTCTCCGGTGCTATAGTATTTTCATAAGAGCTAAACTTTTTAGAAGCGAAAGAGCTGAAGGACGTTCATCTCACAGAGCCCATGGTGTGCCGAAAATCCAATACATTCATGGCTGAATGACTAATCAAGCCATTTATGTGCCCACATGTCCAAGTCCAAGGGTGGTCACTCGTCAGCGATGCTTGGGTTGCAGACATTTTTTTCCCCCTCTGATTGTTTAATTAAAAGCTTGGGTCCTACTGAGTCCGAGGAGGTTTTCCTAAGGAAGCTTCTCTTGTATGTGCCGGCGCAGCAGCAAACTGTATCTCCAGGGCTCATATTTCTTAAATACGCCCCCAATTGGAATTTTCCCACTGTTACTTAAAGGGTGGCTTTCGCACACACCCAGATGAAGTAAAGGGATTTGTGAAGAGCGTATTTCAAATGCATGAATTTCAAAGATGGGGTACAGAAGGAGGGAAGAGGTTTTACCTTGCAGAGTCTCTGCCGGGGCAGTGCACATGGGGAAAGGGCCAGAGCAGGGCAGCCAGGATGGAGAGACTCTAGGGGAAAAGCAGAAAGGGACCCGGAAGCCATAGGAGGAGGTGACGCGTCAAAGTTTGTTTTTAGTGTTTTCTAATTTAAAAAAAGAGCCCCCCCCCTCCCCGCTTCCCATTGGTGAGCCTTGCGTTTACCGCCCGCAGCGCATGGACATGGACCGGCGAAGGGAGGACGCCAGGAACCCCAAGCGCAAGCCCCGCCTGATGGAGGAGGACGAGCTGCCCTCCTGGATCATTAAGGACGACGCGGAGGTGGAGCGGCTCACGTGCGAGGAGGAGGAGGAGAAGATCTTCGGCCGGGGGTCCCGCCAGCGCCGGGACGTGGACTACAGCGACGCCCTCACGGAGAAGCAGTGGCTGAGGGTAGGCCTGGCTCTCTTACCTCTTCGTGCAGGTGGCTGCTCTCGTCCGCTAGAGAGACCGGGTCCCAGGGGCGATTTGCCCGTGACAGCAGAGCGCGGGGAAGGTCATTCCGCTGTTGCTTGGACGCTTTACATTACAAGGCAGTGCCTGGAAATAGATGACCAGTGTTTCGCTAGAGCCGAATTGGCCATTGGAAGCAGTGAGATCCGCTCGTGTTTTATGGTCGATGGCCCGGTCAGGCCTCACCTCGGAGTTAGAATCCTAATGTGGAAAGGGGCCTTAGAGGTCTTTTCACTGTTCCCCCTCAATTTCGTGGTCTTCAGGTGGAGTTTTACTTTTCTAAGGTCTGCAGAGATAGTTCGGAGACAGTGGTGTTTTCTAGCCACATTGTGAATTTCCTAGACCCAAAGAAACTGGAGCTGGAAGGTGTCTTGGGAATCTCTTGGTTTTAGAGACAAAGCAGTTGTCGTGGCCCAAGGAAGTTAGAGCGGAAGGTCTCTCGGTGTTCTCTTGGTTTCATAGGCAAAGCGGTTGTGGCCCAGAGAGGTTGAGTGACTATACGGGATCACGCAGCTGCTAGAAATAAGAATCTGTGAGTGCTGAACCGTTTGTGTGCTCAGTTTTGGGTAATCTGATCTGTCCCACTGCAAACACACACTGATGCTCGGAAATGTTATTCTGTAGTCTGAGGACTTCCCCACCCACTTTGGAAAATGTTGATTTCTCATTTCGACTGGGGAAGGAAATCTCAGGTTGTGGCCTGGGGAGCAGAGAAATCCCACAGGGCACCTAGGAGTGACCTTGTGTGAATGCCGAGGCCGGTGGGAATCTTCCCTTTGAAGCTTTGGCCCTGCTTTCTGTCCCAGGGAGCGGCCTGGGTACCTGCCTTGATGACAAACTAGGATCCACGTTCCAGGCAGGACCAGTACATGTGGGCTGGAAAGAGTCAGCACCGCTGGGCGAAAACCAAACAAAATAGAAGCTGTTGTTGTGAGTTGTTCATTTCATCGAAAGGGAATGCGGTTCCCGAGCTTGGTAAAACGTGGCTTTTAGGGCCCAGGACACAAGTAAGGTAGGTGGGTAGAAAGGCGATTGCGAAGTATTTTGAGATTGGGTATCAGAGGCCAGTGGGTCTTGGCATCACTTGAGATGTGATTGACTCAGGATGCTGTAGGATGAAGCAGACGTGACGTGAATTCTGAAAAGACTGAAAAAGAGAGACTAAGAAGGCATTGCTCGTACTTATGGTCGAACGATGGCATGTGAAATGTAACTTCCTGTGTGTACTGTCCCACCCGAACGTTCCAGTGGCCCCGAATCATGGCGTTAGCGGTTTCTTTTGTTTTCATTCTTGTGAGGCAGGAGTTGTTTAATTAAGACCCGTTCTATAATGTGGAGAGTTCTGTGTTCGTTGCATAACCGTTTCTGAGTTCAGGAAAAGTCTCTTCCCTTTCTCCTTTATTTAGGCAATAAACTAAGTATCCGGAGTCCTATTACAGATGAGATGAGGTGACAGCCCAGGCCAACAGTGAAAGTCAGTCTTTATATGTAGAATCTCGAGATGTGATGAGCAAAATAACCTTGTGTATTGGGGCAAGAATCTGGCTGAACTTAATCATTGGTGGGGGGGGAGGCACGCATGGGTGGTTCAGTATGTTGAGCATCCTACTCTTGATGTTGGCTCAGCTCATGAACTCACAGTTTGTAGGTTCAAGCCCTGCATCAGGCTCTGTGCTGAGTGCAGAACCTGCTTAAGATTTTCTCCCTCTCCCTCCCCCCTCTCAAATAAATGAATAAATAAATAATCATTGGAAAATGCTCTTACAAAAAAGATAACATTATGGATCTTAGGAGGTTTTCAACTTTAGAGTGCCTCATTTTTTCTTTTTCATTCCGCTCATATCACCAATGAATAACACAGTGACTAGCACACAGTAGGAACTTAGGAAGGTGTGTGAAATGAAATTACAACCTTGTAAGAGCAAAGTAGAAATTGACTCATTTGCCATAATGTTAGAATAGCCTTTCTCTTTCTAGTACTCCAGGAGACTTTCTTTGACCTATAACATACGCGTCTAGAAGTGGAAATCTAGTTTGCTTTTCAAAACTACACTGTGAAATTCATGTTTGTGATGCTCACGCTGAGGGGTCTTGCGAGATACCAAATCACCCAGGAAAGACAAAAGCGTTCTCGGCACAGCTGTATTGTAATCAGCCGTTTTGTGAGTCGTTCTTTTGAAAGTTATATGTTTATGTGTGGTAGGAGCTAGTAACTTGCTTTCAACTCGGACAAGCAGTTAATACACCGGGGCCCATCGTCTCTGCATTCAAAACAGATACTTCCTGTCCTTTGTTTTCTTGGTCACCAGCAGCAATCCTGGTTCATATCAGCCTACTAAGCGTTTCCGATAAGAACCTTGTATTCAAGGGGCTTTCACGAGCCTGCTGGTGAGGGGATGTTCTCCACCAGCTTAGAATCGAATGCAGTGAATGGGCCCAGCCAACACAGCCTTGAAAGGGCATGTGGCAAAGACCATCTGTAAGCAATGCTGAAACAGGGCTAAGACACTTCTTCTTTGTCCTGGCAGTGCTGTACAAAGCCTGCTTGGCGGGGGCACCGGGGGCACGTAGAATCCCAGAGCTGGAAGGCCCTGAGTGGAGCAGCTGCTCATCCCATGCTGGAACCACATTCTCCACGGTCCCCCCTCAAGGAACCGCTCTGCCTCTCTGTCTGCATAGCACCTCCAGTTCATGGTCAACCCCGATTGTTGGTTCTTACCCCCACCTTGGAACAGAATCCTCTTGCCTTGTAGCTGCTCCTCCCTGGCCTTGATTCTATCTCCTCGGTCTGGAATGAACTCGCCCCTGCCCCCCATCCTGCTCTTTCTTTGGAATCTTTCTCATCCTTCAAGGCCCAGCTCCCTTGGCCGCCATATCTGTGGCGCCTTCGCAAATACCTAGTAATTGAACTTTCCCCTGTGCTCTCACATGCCTTTGCCTGTTCTTCTGTCACAGCTCCAAGCCAGTTTCCTTGCGTTCTTGCTAGCTGCTGACATGCCTGCTGTCTTCATCGTGGGCAAGGTGGGTCTTGCTACAGCTCAGGAATTCCACGTGCAAATAGTAAGCACCCATGGAGTGCCACCTTGAATTAGCACCAGATTGGTGTGGGAGAGTAGAGCCTAGGGTCATGCTCATGGCTGCAACAGCTGGACCAAACCAAGCCCCATTCATGGGCCTGTTCAAAAAACTAAGTAGAATTTTGTGTCTCACAGAACAGCCCTAGGAGAGTCCGGGCTATTCAAGGATCCAGGCTGACCAAGCCTCCGCCGGCTTGTCCATCTGCATCCCAGTGAGCTGGGAGCGGGGGAGACAGCACCCAGTGGTGGGTGTGGGGTTCGATGGGGCCAGGCCTGCATGCTTCTCTATCATTTCCGCTCAGACTCCATCGGCGGGAAGTCGGTCGTGTGGCCACACCAGCCGTAAAGGACTCTGGGAAATGTGGCCTGGCTGCCAGCCCAGGAAAATAAGATTTTGGTGACTGGCTAGCAGAACACATAGGTTAAATTTAAGTGATATGGCCACTGTCTTTGAAAATTTTATTACGGTTTTATCACAAACAGGTTTTATTTTATAATCATATTATGCTAAAAATTCCCACAGTGACCTTTAGACAATCTGTTGAGTTGGAAGGTTGTTAGATTTTTCTGTATTCATAATGTTGTTTTAAATGAGAAGGATCACAATTCCAAACACAGCTCTATTAAAAAAAGAAACAAACGTTTTTTGCAAGTTGTTCTGACATCCCTGTTTCCATGGAGGGAAGCTTAGATTTCTTGGGCGTTAGCCCATGCCGAGCTGACTCGTCTTTTCTGGGGTAGTCGGGTCAACGCGCCTGTACCCCATGGGCTGGTTCTCTCCTCTTCCTGGGCGCCTGCCGTCCCATCTTCTTCTCAAGTGGCATCTGGAAAAAGGCACGAGCTGACATTTCATCATGGCCTTGGAGACTGGTGCCCCGTTCTGTCCTGTGCGCCTTGCTGGGCTCCATGCAGGGCTGCGGTGTGCCCCGTCCGTCCTGGATGCCCTAATGGGCCTTTGGTTCCCGACGTGTCCTCTGGAAGACTTTCGTGATCTGTGCCATTGAAGTCTGGGGGTCCCGACTCCATCCCCGGGGGGCAGCCCTCCTGCACTCTGAAGTCGCCTGAGGACTGCAGTCTCTCTGGTGTTGCCAGGTGTCCCTCCTCGGCTCTCTCGTGCCCCGCTGGAGCATCTGCAAAGGCTTGGCTGCTTTCTTCCCACCGTGCAGAACGCAAGACAGCCCAGCCCCGTTTCTTAATAAGGCACAGTCCCCTCCATGGGGCTGTCAGGACTGAAGCTTCTAGAATCTGATGGGTGGGTGGGGCTGAGGGAGCTTTTTAAAACCAGCAAGACCGGGCGGGCGGGGCGCCAGGGTGGCTCAGACAGCTCAGCTCCAGACCTCAACTCAGATCATGATCTCACAGTTCAGGAGTTCGAGCCCTGTGTCGGGCTCTGTGCTGACTGCTCAGAGCCTGGAGCCTGCTCGGAATCTGTGTCTGTCTGTCTGTCTGTCTGTCTCTCTCTCTCTCTCTCTCTTTCTCTCTTTCTTTCTCTCTTTCTCTCTCTCTGCCCTCCTCCCCCCCACCCCGGTCAAGCTCTGTCTCTCTCAAAAAACGCTAAAAAAAAAAAATTAAAAAAATAAAACAAGTGAGACAAAAATGTCTCCTTGGGCACATTGAATCTGACCCTGTGAACACCTCGTAAAGGACACTCCCAGAGCCTTGGCAGGAGCTAAAAAATATTACCTCTGGGCGCTATTGGGGCGTCCTTCCTCTTGCTTCTTGCGCCCACCCCACGTGCACCCCAAGTTGGGACCCTCGTGGGCGAGCATTCCATTTCAACCCCACCCAGGTTCACGTCTGGCACCACCTACCCAGCACTGGCACAGACCCCACACGTTAAAGGACTCGGCCCCCAACAAGACGCCGCCTCCCTCACCCACCAACCACACTTTTGGGGGCCCCCCAGGCCACCTGCACTTCGTTCTGTCTGACTGGCTATAACTTCAGGGGCTCTCATGACCCCCGCTGGTTCGTGATTTTCTCTGATGATGAATGGATCTCAGAAAAGCACCCCTTTGTGATCCCAGTTACAGTACGGAAGCCACAAGTCAGGAGGACCAGCGGCCCCAGCCGATGAAGAGATGCGGTGGGTGAGGACTGAGAAGGGGACACAGTTTCCCCGCCCTCTCCTCACTGAGTCCGGGCACCCATCGGTGTGTGCACCAGGCCTCCCCGGAGCTGCAGCGTCCAGAGTTTTTATGGGGGGCTCACTACTACATGGGTGCGAATAATCAAAGCCATCAGCTGGGCGATTGGACCCCCTCTCCAGGGCCCCACCCCTCCCAGGCTGGGCCGGCCCAACAGCCCAACCATCTAATCCAGTGGTTGGCCCTTCTGGTGACTGTCCTGATCCTGAAGCCCCTCAAGGGGCCCTCCCTGGGTCACCTCGTTAGCATAACAAAGACACCGCTACCACTCAGGAAATTCCTGGGGCTTTAGAAGCTCTGTGCCAGCAACCCAGGACAAAGACCAGACACACTTTATATGACAGGTGGCAATATCCTCAGGCCTGACCTTTTGACTCTCTTCCTCTTACCTCCCTTTCTGGCCAAGAAACAAGGCACGGTGCCCTGCCTTCCCATCCTGTATGTCACAACCTTGCATCCACACGTGGCCCGGCCACGGGGTTCAGTGCCATGGCTCCTGGAAGTTCTGGGGGTCCCTGTCCACGAGGGCAGCTCTTGATGGCAAAGAGCCTTTGGAATTGAGGAGACCCCCCCCTCCCGCAACAAAGCCCGATTCAGCCTGCTGTTCTGATGGTGGGCTCACAAGTCCGTTTTTGGAAATCCCTGGTATCCTTTGGGGTTCTTTGCATACCAGCATTATCCTAATCCTTCCGAAAGCAGCGGGCGACTCCCCCGAATGGGGAATGGTGCCTTTAGAAGGCGTAAAAGAGAATAGGAATGTGGTTTTAAAAATATTACCTCCGTTAGCAGAGCTTTCCCCGTGGTGCAGCCCAGGTGACGACAGTGCGCACCGTGCGCTGCGTGTGTGTGTGTGTGTGTGTGTGTGTGTGTGTGTGTGTGTGTGTGCTGTGTGTGTGCACACACGGTAATTGGTTTGTGTTGATGATTTCTTGGAAAACTGTCTTCTTCTCTTTCTGTGTGAGGGCGGGCATTCCGCCGGCCGGAGCTGGCAGCTGTCTGGTGAGCCCAGGGGGACAGATTCTTTGGTTCACCTCCTGCCACATGTGCGCCGTCCGGGACGTCTCTAGAATTGTATCATGCTTGAGGCGGGAGCTCCGTAAAACCGGCGTGATTGCAGAGCTAAAGCTGAGCTGAGGGTGAAGTCCGGAGCGCTGGGGTTTTGTCCATTCTTCCAGTTCCTTTGGCCCTGCCTCCAACTTCAGAATCCTTCCCTTTCCTGAAAACACTTAGCGACACCCCAGAATTTATTTAATTGCCGACGGAGTGATTTGTGCCCTACAGCACTTGAAGATAATTGGAATGCAAACTAAATTATGTGCTCTGTATAACATTTAATTGCCAGCCGGTTAGAGGGAACACACTTTGAAGAAGATGCTTTTGTTTCATAGGGGATGGGATGTCACGAAACTGATTTGGAAAGGTCCTTCTTAATTGCTGGTGGCGCTCTGTGTGCTCCGCATGTATGAGTTTGAAGATGCTTGTTTGGTTGGTTGGGTTTGGGTGTACCTTATAAGCTCCCCGTGACGAAGGAAGGTACCTCTTGGTTTTGCGATGCCTTATAAGTTGGACCCCAAACCACATTTCATGAATGATGGGGGTAAAGCCGCTTTCTCGCATCTTTGAACCTAGGGATAGATGCAGCTAGTTTTAGAAGTTTCAGGGTCTCGAGAGGGACCCCCAGGAAAGGACAGCACTGAGAATTCCCTCTTTTTCCTCAACCAGACTGTTTCCCACTAAGCTCAAGCGTCCCTGTGATTTTTATGCCTCATGGTCCTGTCTCCTGACCACTAAAGAGATGATTTTGGGTTTGTCCTTCCCACAGCTCAAAGTGAATCAAAGAGTAACAAAATCTTAAAACGCAAAGTATTAAGGGGCAATCAGGAAGTAAAATGAGACGATTCTCAAGAGAATTTACCTGTGTGCCTTAAGCGACGTAATACCAGGTTGCAAATACACGCTAAGATCCTGTGAGCGGCTTTCCATCCCCAGCAGCCTGTGCCAAACCCTGCCTGGGTGGGAGGCAGAGAACTCCATGGAGAGGTACTCACGAAGGACTGAAAAAGTACCAAGAGAGTTTAAAGAGATTGGTATTTCAAACAAAATATTTGAAACTCTGTGAAATACACAGTGAAAAGTAGCAGAATCACCTTCTCGCCTATCCAAAGAGGATTTTTCTCTCTAGAAATCGTTGAAACAGGATAATGTCTCCTGCGTTGGGGCTGCGTTAAGTATGATCCAGCCTGAAATCAGAGACAGGGGCTGAAAACTAGCTCTAATCACAGCCAAGAGCATCTGTGACTCTGTGAAATGTACTTTTCTCTTAAAATATCTGATACTGACAAGGTTTTCTCTGTGTGTGTGTTTTTGATTTTTTGGATTCTTTACTGAAAGTATAATGTGCCTACTGCCTTTAATCTGTTCATGCTTCTCTTTTGTTTGGTCACTTTGAGTCATTTTTCTTTGCTTTTTTGCTATAAGATATAAAAATTGATTTTTTTTTCTTTTATTTAGCTTTTAAAATTGGGTCGTCAGATCTACTGGGGCAAAATTTCTAGCGAGCTGCATTTCCGTTTTTATACACAAGGGAGAGCTAAGGCCCCAGAAAATAGATTTGGGTTTTGCCAAATTTCACGCTCTGCAGTACTTTAGGAAGGAAGTCCTGAACGGATTGATGGCAGGAGTTTGAATTGTTTGGGGGAAATATTTGACGGCAGTAAAAGCATTTTGGTCACTTTTCAACACTTTTTATTTTATTCGTAAATCCACTGGCTGGATTGTGTTCACAGCGATTGGACCTTTCTGGATGTGTTGTTCCCTTTTGTCAAAATTGAGTAGAAGAAATAGTCCTCAGAGGACCAGCTAAAATAAATACTAAAGGTGGAGGAGCAAGAGAGACTTGATTTGCTCAGTTTTTGAAACTGTGATGCGTGGAATTTCTGGTTTCAAGTTTTATCCTCTGAAGCAGGATTGGGCTCTGAAGGGCAACTCAGGCGCGGAAAGTAACCGTGGGAAACGGGCTGGCCGATATTAACAAGCCCGATAAGTTCGCCGTATCTTTACGTGGCGCCGACTCGTGCAGGGAAATAGATGGTTTTAAAAATGTGCGTGTTTTTTTTTGAATCACAATTTGGTTTCTGTCCTACGCTTTTTTTTTTTTTTACCTCTTTTTTCTTCATTTGTTAAAACTGCACAAGGACGATGTTTGTGAAAGAATTTTTGTCTTTGACAAGTAAAGAGTATATAAATCGAAGGTGTGAGATGCGGTGTTTTGATACAGGTATAGGTTTTGAAATGATGTCATTTATGGGGTGGAGGTGGGGGAGGGGACGGTATTGGGAAGTCAGAGACAGGGCTGTGCCTCTTTCTCATGGGTGTCACAGCTGTCTCTTTGGGGGCTGTCTACCTGAGGAGTTTAGGATAGTGGTCAAACACATCAGCCTTGGGGCGCCTGGGGGCTCAGTCAGTTTGGTGCCTAACTTCAGCTAAAGTCATGATCTCATGGATTGTAGGTTCAAGCCCCACGTTGGGCTCTGTGCTCAGAGCCTGGAGCCTGCTTCCGAGTCTGTGTCTCTCTCTCTCCGCCTCCCCGGGCTAGCACTGTCTCTCTTTCTCTCTGAAAAAATAAACATTAAAAAAATTCATTTTTTAAAGTAAACCTTGGGATCTGATGAACCAGGTGCAAATCCCAGCTCCATCCAGTGATAACTAGCCTGTGACCTCACGTGCCTAGTGTAACCTCTCTTAGCTTTGCTATAAAATGAGGGAAGTAATCGCAAGTTCTTCATAGAGTTTTCTGAGGTTTCAATGCATAGGATGGAACCTGCTTTATGTAAGAAGGATTCCAAAAACAAATAAGCTATGGCGAAAAAGTACCCTCTATTTCAGAGTGAACCTGATAAGTAACAGTAAAAGAGGAAGCAAACGTCTTTCTGATGCCTATCTTGAGAACACGCTTGGGGGGACAGGAGAAAGGGAAGGGGGTGAGTAAAGACATCCTTATCAGCGGAATTAGGGAGGACGGAATGTTGACTTGCGGCATATGTTGTGTGCTAGGCCCACACACTCCCTGAAGCCCACCACCCTATCCGCACTCGGCTATCTGCTGTCTGTTCTGGAGGTTTCTCCCTATCCCTGCACGGGTGCGGGAAGACCCGGGGGCCAGCTGTCAGGACCTGGGCCTGTGGGTCCCGGCCCCGCCGCCAGCCCTGTGACCACGGGCCTCCCGGGCTGAGTTAGCTGCATGATCTTTGATTTGCAGGGTCCCTTCTACAACCTCCCACATCCAGGAAGCTGCTCTGCCTTTCACTTTGTCCTCTGGTTTGGGTAACGATCATCCTCTGCTTTTCCTATTAATGGGTCTGCGCTTGGAGGCTGTTTGAAAGCAAATTCACTTGGAAGCCCATTTATTGAACATTGAGTAGGTTGAACTGCACTGCGCTCGGAGCGGGGAAAGCGGCATTAATCGTCAAGTTTCTGTTCCTTACTGTCGGAGCCGTGGCCGCCTTATTAGTGCAATTAAGAGCCAGATTTGAGAGATGCTATTAGAGATAATAGTGCACACTTAGCCACCTTAAAGAGCTTGTCAAGAGCAGGTCTCCGAGTGTACACAGATGGGAATTAATAGAGATTAAAATAGATCGTGAGACGCTGTAACGTGTGGGGCTTCTAACTGAGCTGCAATGAGCAGTTTAGGCAACACGGATTCTACTTGATGCTAGAGTGGTAGGGTCCTGCCTCTGGGGACATGATTTCTGATTTTCCCTCCCCCAGTCCTAAGAAGACCTCCACAGGTGGCAAGGGCAGTCACTTCTCGGACTGTGCCCTCCACACGTGGAGGGCAACAGAGGTCACCTCCTGGCTGCCCCCACCCTCCCGGACCCAAGCGCCTCTCTGACAGCTACGCCTGTGCTCCTGGGGTTTCTCCTGATCCTGCTTGTGCCCCCTAGTGGTGGAGAAATACAGCACATCCTCCACCTTTGAGCAAAGACAAGGAGGGCTAATGGGTTAGGTGCTGGGGCAGGTGACATATGCGGATTCGTGGAATTTTGGAGGATGGCTTTTCCTCTTTGTTCACAGCAGTTCAGGGGACTGACCCAGGGAGGTCAGAGGGTACTTTCGAAAACAGATACCAACTCCCATCACCCCCTACCCCGCCTCCCCCACCCACCACAAAAAACCTTCCATCGGTCTCCTACCGCAAGTGCAGTGAAACACCTCGGCGTGGCCCAGGTGGCGTGGCCATGTGGCCACTGCCGGGCCTCTGACCCTCACTTCTCCCCTAGCTCTCAGGAAGGTTTTCACACCAGGCTGTCTTCCGGTTCCCCTGTACTTCCAGGAAGGCCCCTTCCCAGATGGCCATCTCCTTCCCCTAATGGACTCTTTCCGGAATGATCCCTCCTGACCACCCCTGCTGAAATAGCCCCACCCTGCCAGGATCCGTCAGTGCCCTAGGCTAGTTGTCTTCATGGCCGTCACACCAAGGTTATCCTATGGTCTCCTTCCACTGGCCTTCAGCTCCAAGAAAGCCGGTGCCCTCCCCTGTCTGGCCCAGTGCCCTACGCCAGCATCTAAGCGCCTCACCCATCGTTAGCACTCGGTCAAGGCTTGTGACGGCGAGAGCGGACCAGCCAGAAACGTGGGCTCTGGGGAGATTTGGTTGTAGTCTGTGTCCTTTTGGCGTGCACTGAATCCTGCATTGCTTTTCGTTTTTTGGTTTTTGTTTTTTTGACTGATGTGGGTCAAGGTAGACATTGTTGGCATTCTTTCCCATTAGGGTCCAGTGATCTGTGTCTCCTTGGAAAGATTTCTCACTTAAAAGAATTCTAAAGGCATGCAGTTTTGACATAAGTGTTCGTGAGCTTCTCAAGAATTTGAAGGCTCTGTTCTAATTTCAGAGCACACTGATGAAGATCACTTAACTATGCATACAGAAGTACACCCGTTGCTCCAACCCAGCACTTTCCTGGAAATTGCCAGAGACTTTGCAATGGCCGTTTTCCAGCTCGAACCCTTATATTTCTTTTCTGGCAAAAACTAGAGTAGCACATCTAATCTAACTGGAAATGAAAGGCAAAAAGAAAGTGCCTGGGTGGTTCAGTCTGTTAAGCGTCTGACTTCAGCCCAGGTCATGACCTCATAGTTCATGAGTTCAAGTCCCACATCGGGCTCCGAGTTGTCCTGGAGTCTGCTTTGGATTCTGTGTCTCCCTCCCTCCCTCTCTCTCTCTGCTCCTCCCCTGCTTGCGCTCTGTCTCTGTCTCTCAAAAATGAATAAGCCTTAAAAACATTTTTTTAAAAAGCACTAAATTCATTGGGTTTTCATTTTTAGTTTTGGACAAGAAAACCCCGAGAAGAAAATGTGCATTTTAAGAATAAGGCCCTGGACTTTTGCATGGCTTCCTTTCTTGTTTTCTATTAGAGAATGTGGGATTGTCCGAATCATGAAAAATTGTAGATGGAACCCTGAAACTCTGCTCCAGGCAAAGCTTGCTCTGCCCCTCCTGCTGAAGTACAATATTAAGGTCACTGCTCATATTTGTAGAAAGCATAGTCCTACTGCAGGAAGTTGTTTCATAAAATATCCCCCCCTTGGATTTGGGGTAGAATATTTTCTAAAGATGATTTAAAATGATTTTCTCAAGGGGCGCCTGGGTGGCTCAGTCGGTTAAGTGCCCAGCTTCGGCTCATGTCATGCACAGTTGGTGAATTCAAGCCCCTCATCGGGCTTTCTGCTGACAGCTCAGAGCCTGGAGCCTGATTTGGATTCTGTGTCTCCTTCTCTCTGCCCTTCTCCCACTCATTTTGTTAGCACTTTCTCTCTCTCTCAAAAGTAAACATTAAAGAATTTTTAAGAATAAAATGATAGTCTCAAAACGTGATCGAGGCTGCGAATGGGTCTATGCCTGTCTTCCAGGTTGCCTCTGACAACTTAATGGGAAGAGCAGGGGTTAAGGATCTGTCTGCCATAGGCTTGCTGAATGACATCTTGATGAGTCATTTCAAGGCCACAGGGGGGATGACTTTGAGGAAGAGGCCTTGGCCCTGTCTTTCCTGCCCTGTCCTTAACTTGACTCGGCCTTTGGGGACCCTGGAGAGAACTGTGTGGATTTACCCTGGTCTGGCCCCAGCTGGGAGACCCAGCTCTCAGGGATGAAAACAGAGAGGCACAGGGGACAGGATTCCTGCTTGTTCTCAGGAAGGCTTTCTCTTGAAAATGCAGACCAGTCACAGGGTCCTGTCACACGTAGGAGGACCCAGTGCACCATCCAGTGTTTGGGACGGTCTGGTTGTCTGCAGCATTTAGAAAGATGAGCTGAGTCCCTGTGCTGATGGGGGATAATGGAAGGGGCGCCAGCATAGGGGGGTGTGTGGAGGGAGCAGCACCCCTGCCGTGTGGGACCACCCGTCCCACGCAGCTGGTCGGGGCTCTGCCGTTCTGCACAGAGCGACACCAAGCAGTTTCTAGCGCTCGGTCATCAAGAAGAAACCACCCACCCCTTGATTTTTTTTTTAATCCCTTGCACACTACCACGTGCATAACAGCTGACAAATGAGTTTATTTTCTTCATTGACACATATCAACCCACCCCAAATTAACAAGACCAAATCCATTTACACTCATTTGAATTAAAAAAAAAAAAAAACTCGGGGCACCTGGGTGGCTTAGTCGGTTGAGCATCCGGCTTTGGCTCAGGTCATGATCTCACGGTTTGTGGGTTCAAGACCCGCATCGGGCTCTGTGCTGACAGCTAGCTTAGAGCCTGGAGCCGGCTTCAGATTCTGTGTCTTCCTCTCTCTCTGACCCTCCCCTGCTCGCTCGCTCGCTCTCTCTCTCTCTCTCTCTCTCAAAAATCAATAAAACATTAAAAAATATATTTTAAAAAAATTAGTACTTGGGGCGCCAGGGTGGCTCAGTCAGTTGAGCAGCCGACCTCAGCTCAGGTCATGATCTCGCAGGTCATGAGTTTGAGCCCCACACTGGGCGCTGCTGTCAGCGCAGAGCCTGCTTGGGGTCCTTTACCTCCCCTGCTTCCACTCTCTCTCAAAAATAAATAAAACGTTTTTTAAAAAAGCAGTGCACTAAAGTCATGGTATATTACTGGAAGGCACTGGAAAATATCATGGAGACCGACAGACTGTAGTGCCGACCTTGCAGGGGGATCCCTGACTTAAATACGGGTTCTGCAAGAAAAGTGATCGACCCACTTTCTTGAGGGGTTTTTATTGCCACCATGTTTCCCTCTTACACGAATCTGGAGATGGACTGTTTTCTTCGCCATATCTTTCTGCATTTTTATAATCAGCACCCAAATCCGTGGGAGCTTTATTTTTTTTTTCAAAGTAAAATTCAAAATACTTTTTTGAAAGGCACTTCCCCTCCCCCCATCGTAAAATAAAAGCATAATAAGAAATACAGAAGAGTGAGGTGAAGGGTAGAAAATAGAAGCACCTGTGATCTCACTGACCTTCACGTTCCAGGCTGGAGACGGAGCCAAGTAAAACACGGACGAGGGTTAATTCGGTGCCATTACGTTCAGAATTATTTTTAACCTGTTAGGAGGCGGCTCGTTGGCTCTTTTGTAGCAGTTTCTGTAAATCCCAACCCAGGAGGCCCATCGAGCCCCAGCCTGGCGTTAGGGATATTTGCACGTCCTTCCGTTCCGTCTTAAGAACACTCTGTTTTTCGGGGCTCCCTGTGCCAAAGGGACTGATGTTTTTTTTCTTAAGGCCATTAAGGGATAAGTGGGGGCATGCCTTCCCACACTGGAATCGCGATTTTTGCTTCTCCCTAAACCAGGCCCTTATGTCTCCGCTTGAGATTTCACCGGCTGTGACCCTCTCGTTTCAAAATTGCTTTCACCTCCCTGTATCATGTCGTCAGTGCTTTTTTTTGCTACCACAAAATGAGCTCATGGCATCCCATCCCCCTCCCCAAGACGGATGTGGGTTTGTTGGGTTTTTTTGACATGTAATTGACAAAAAAAAATACACTGTATCTTTTTAGTTGCCAGGTCTGAATTCTTAATCCAAATTCCTTCCTGTAGACTTTTCAGGACGTTTAGTTCCAACGCTGCCTTTTCCCGCTCTCTGTCCCAGACAGAGCTGGCCAGGGAGCCACAAATACATACCATGTTTTAATCCCCTCATAGACTTGGAGTTGATGTTATTTCTCCCATTTTACAGATGAGGCACTGAGCCTCATAGGTGGGGAGGTGAGTTTTCGGATGGAGCATTTGGGACACAGAAGGTGGATTCATGTGATGAATGCTGGACCTTGAGTTTAGTGCCTTTTAAAGATCTTGAAAATGTACATCCTGGCAAGACCACGTGACTGTGGGGTCTTGGTCAAAGACAAATCCCATCCCAGTTTACAGCCCCTTTGCCCACGGAGCCACCCTCCTCCTGGCTTGTGAATTCCAGCGGCTTCTGGAAAAGGTGCAGGAGCCCAGGTCAGATTAGTAACAGGTGAATCTCTCGAGGACCCTGTGAGGACTCGCCTCCGGGGACGTCCGAGACCACCTTGGAGGTGGAATGGTGTCAGACATACCTCGGGAGGGGACAAGACCCGCCACTCCTCAGGACGGGGCTCTTGGGGCACCTCCACCTGCTGAGCAGTGGAACTCTGAGCTTTGAGGGACTCAGGTGGTCGCCCCTCCCTGCTGTCTTGTCTGGCCCCCAGCCCAGCCTCCTCACCTCCTTGGGCCGCTACACTGTTCTGCCTTACAGCCAAGTGAGGGCTGATCTTCGCCGTTCGTCCTGGCCGCACGGTTCTTTGCCAGTGAGGCCGGATAGCTTACTTAGGCCGTTTGACTCCCAAAGCTAGAGAGCAAGAGAAGTAAAGGCAGTTCAAATGCAGCTCCAGCGTCCCTGGCTGGCTCAGTCAGAAGAGCATGAGACTCCTGATCTCAGGGTTGTGAGTTTGAGACCCACGTTGGGTGTAGAGATGACTGAAAATAAGTAAACAAAATTGAAAAGTAAAATAAAGGTTAGGGCGCCTGGGTGGCTTAGACGGTTAAGCATCTGATTTCAGCCCATGTCATGATCTCAAAGTTCATGAGTTCGAGCCTAGTGTTGGGCTCTCTGCTGACAGCTCAGAACATGGAGCTGCTTCAGGTTCTGTGTCTCCCTCTCTCTCTGCCCCTCCCCCACTCACATGTGCTCTCCCGCTCTCGCGTGGGCTCGTGATCTCTCTCTTTCTCTCACTCTCTCTCAAAAGTAAATAAACATTGAAAAAATTTTAATAAATAAATAAAAGTAAAATTAAGGCAGTTTAAAGATATGGCCTGAGGCAGGGCCGACAAAGCCCCTAAATCTTTATTTCGCCCCATCTGTCTGGCTTATTTTTAATTCACTGTCTGATTGTGTAGCGTCCCTTGGACAGAAGTCATTGAAGCCAGGCCTTGACCATACTTGGTAAGCCCTGCCGTTCTGAGAAAGCAGAATAAAGAATGAAGGTTTAATTTTATTTCAACAAGATTTTGGGGTCCCATTTTTGGGTGATGAAGGCATCTAAATGCCTTTACATTTTGATTAAAATGACTTGTTTTTTTAATTCCCAAAGAGATTTCAGGCTGATAAGAAATTCAGGTGTTTTTGGACAACAGTGAGTGCTTTTACAAAGCAGAGCTAAATAAACAGTGAACAAAAGTACAGGTAACACACTGTAAAAAGTACCAGCGTAGGAGATCATGTAGGATTTTATGAAGGAAGTGGCTTTTCAGCCATTCCTGCAAGCAGGAGCATGATTTGCGTAGAACAGGGGGGTCAGGAAGACAGAGTTCCAGGTTCTGACCCACACTGAGGTGTGGAAATGTGTGGCTCCTTCCACCAAGACCTTGTGGTTAGGAGCGCTGTGTTCTTATAGAGATAGAAATGGGGGAGAAAAGCTGGGGGGGGGAGGGACGGTTCTTGAGGGCGGAGCGTGACTCAGGAAGCTGGGCTTTACTCGATTCCATTGAAAGACACGTAGGGTCTGCAATGGGAGAACCCATGTGTGTTCCTCCTTTGAAGCAGAAGATAACCGTTTGCTTTTTGAAGGATGAATCAGGGCCCAGGAGAGAGGGCGAGGGAAACCCACAGGCAGGCCATTATCTCTGGCCCTCCCTGTGCCAGAGGAGACCGAACAGAAGGAAAAGAGCTCTTTCAGGGGTAGACCCCACAGCGACGGGCAGGCCTGCCAGACTGTAAGGAGGGACCGTCATGATATTAAAGTTTTTTAGGTTGGATACCCGGGTGGTGGAGGGGGGATGATGCGGCCCTTTGATGAGGCAGAGAGAAATTCGTTTTCTGTGGGGAGAAGAGCTATGAATTTGAGCTGGGACGTTTGACCTGGTAACTCCAGCGCAAGTCCAGGCTAGAGCAAGAATGTCTGAAGCCACTTGCGTCGAAAGCACAGTGAAGCCAGGGGCCATCTGGATCTCCACAGAAGGTGTCACTTCCAGGACAGGGGACCGGACCTCTTGAGTGGCAAAGGGCTGCTCGGAGCGCCTCCACCTCCCTGAGGGTTGCGAGTCAGTGTCCAGGCTGGTCAGCAGAGGGACCTTCACCAGTGGCCCCACTTGGGAAGCAGGCAGGCCAGAGCCTTCACAAGATGGTGGTTTCTGTTCTCCGCCCCACCTCCCACCTCCAGGGGAGGGGTTTGAAGTTCTCTAGTGCCCAAGCCTCTACAGGTCATTAGGAGATCCCTCACCTGCCGCTGGTGAGGGTGCCACACAGGGGTGATGTCTGCTGTGGGCTCAGGACAGCCCTGTTTTGCTGCATGTTTACTCTCGGGAGCATGAAAAAGGAGACAGGGGCCAAAGGAAACCTTGGGGAATCTGCTCAAGGGGAGAAAAAGGTGGCAAGAGAACGTTGGGAACCCCAAGACTGTGGGGTTATAGGAAGGAGAGATTTCAAATAAGGAGCAGTGGATGAGAAAGTAAATAAGGCCTTAGACCAAACTAACAGGGGAATTTGGAAGCTTTGAACAACTTTTGAAAAACGGCAGCATCCTGTCCTGGGTGCTGAGGAGTTTTACTCTGCGGTCAGGGAAGTCCCTTCAGCGGTACAGGTGACTGCAGAGGTTGGCAGTAAAGGGAGGTGAGAAATGAGAAGGCCGGGGAAGACGCAGAAAGTTCGAGTTTATGATTTCGTCCTGGTAGATTCACGTAGAAGTATCCAGAACAGGTACACTTGGCGTTCATGGCCCATGTCCAATAAACAGGGGTATTCCCGAGGGCAGTTTTCCCAGGGGGTCCTGTCTGAACCTTCCATTTGTATCCCAACTCTATACTCCCTGACTTTGCTTCCCCAAGCGCTGTGCTCCGATACCCTAGGGCAAGTGGAGAAAACAGGAGGCATGATCTCAATAAGAAAAGATCAGAATGATCTTTTACAGCTGGGACCACCCTGAGGCGGGGGATGAGTTGGTGGAGGCCTGGCCCAAGGGAGTAGGAGACCTCCAGGTGAGAAATGTGAGAAATCACAAAGGTGGGGATAAATATGGCGCCGCGGGGCCAGATACTGGCTTTCTGCTCCGCGCCGGGAAGCATGGCAGCTCAGATTGGGTCAAATCGGATTATGGAGCCCTCCGGAGTCTGGCGGGGAGACTTGGAATCGGAGTCCAAAGGATAACTTTGCAACCTGAGTAGGGCAGTAACCTAATGAAAGAAGCGTTTCAGATCTGGCCAATGGGATGTAGCCCATAACTGCTTAGGAAAAAAAAAATCATAATTGAGCAATTTAGATCTTCTTGCAGGGGAGAAAAGGCTGGATGACAAGAAAGAGCAAGCAAGGTAGTATGACTTTTCTTTTGACTCCCATTCTGAAAAAAAAAAGAACAGCAGAGACCTTCTTAACTTCTTAATGACCGTCAGTAGCGGGTCAGTCAGTGAAAATATTAAACTGGGCAAATGTCGCTTATGTTCAGATGAAACCTTTAAAGGGAAACATAACGAGTATTTCTCTCTTTTTTACTTATTTTTGAAGTTAACCTCTGTGAGTCTACTGACTAGTCTTTCTTGCCTGAGTAACCCTGTTATGTTTCATTTAGGGCTTCCAGTTTGGGTGTTCGAATCTTTTTTTTTTTTTTTTTTTTTTAAGTTCAGCTTTATTGAGAGATGAGGAACAAAGTCGTAAGACGGGTCAAGTATACATTTTGAAAGGACTGCCCCATGCCCTTTGTGAACACATCCGTCACCGGAGGGCAAATCCTGATACTTAAAAAGCCCGCAGAGTGCATACTCCTGGCCACATGATGAGTCCAGCCCGTGCCTAGTTCAGCAACACTGCTTTGTGTTTGAAGCCACGCCCCTTTATGGACTCTTTCCTTATGCAGGCGGTCACTAGAAGTTAGAGACCCGTTTCTTTTCATGACTGTGTTTCATTTTATGCAGTCTCCATTGGAATTGTGTCGTTCGACTAACAAGCATAACTGGCATCAAGATCTTTGGGAGTACAACTCAGTGCTGGTCTAGGAGCCAGGGAAGAGCCCCGGGCCCTCACTGTGGGCGGGGCCTAAGTGGAGGGGGACTGAAGGCGCCTTTTCACTTCCTTCAGATTTAGTGACGGGCAGGTGTGCCTCCTGTGAACTTCTCACCAGGAGTTCTCTTCCTGGAATAGTACGTAGGGGAGATTTTCTGCACATAAATGCGACCATAGGTAGAGCCGGTCACTGCTCTGTGCAGATGACCGACCACGTTTGAGGTGACGCTGCCTTTCCGGCCCAGCACTGCCCGTGCTAATTTCAGCCACCGATTCCCAACGAAACTTCTGGTTCTGGCTTAGCCTCCCGCCAGGCCCCGGAAGCCGTGAAGGGCCGAGTAGCGCTAAGCCCGTTCGTCAGTAAAATCTGGTCATCGTTACCTCTGTTCTTGTTTGCGCTTTAAAATTAGACTCGTTTAAGGTTTATCACGTGACAAAGTGTTATAACATGGATAGTGTTATGCCCAAGATTTCTTTATCGTCCCCAAAAACCAGAGACCGCCAGGGAGACCGAGTCACGCATGCAAAAGCAAAGGGCTTTATTACAGGCTTAGGCTCACCGGGGCCTAAACTCGGGCTCACAGACTTTACTGGCGTGGTGGATCCGTGCTGAGAGCCCTGAACAAAGGTGGGGTAGGGATTTTATGAGTTGGGGAAGGGGGAGTTACAGGAAATTGTGACACAGGTACAGTGATCCAATCATTATTATACAACATTATTGACAGCAGGTTTAACCATTCACATAGCCTAGAGTATTTGTTACTTTTGGCGGGACCCAATCACAACAGTTACAGTGTTAACCAATCACAGAGTGGGCCCAGGACCCTCACGTAGGGCGTGACTAGTCTTAGCCTCCATCTTTAGGCCTGCCCTTAGAAATGTTAAGGATGTTAGCTGGCCTCTCCTGATTGGGCGTTACAAGGGTGGTTCCTCTTGCCTTGGGCAATGTGTGCCCTTCTGTTGTCTCATGGAGTCAGTTTCAGACCTGCATCCTTACAATAGCTCACCAGGACTCAGAATTCTTTTTCTGAATTTTGAGCTTTACTGACCAGGAATTAAATAGGGTCAGATAGTCCTTCCTGACCAGTAACCTCACGTATGTTTAGAAGCGCCGTGGAGACCTAACTTGAGCAGATCTCAGTCTGAAACTGTCCTGCGTGTCCAGTTGACTTCTCGAGTTTAACTGGGGCCTAAGAGCATCTGTGCCCATATGTGTCTGTGCGCACACACTTGTCTCTGGGTGGGTGTAGCCAGTTACGAGTACAGGTCTGTGCACGTGGAGTTAGGGTCTCCCTGGGACCGGCCACTCCACTCCGCTCCTTCAGCGTCAGCTCCCACACCAGCTCAGCATACTCTTGCGCGCTGGCTGGCAGTCCAAGTTCCTAAGAGAAGTGAACTGTTTTGGCCACTTTTCTGTTGATGGAGAGACCCTCTTGCCAGGCCCGGTCCAAGCCTGGGGACGGTCCTTTCTGAGAACACAGCCCCTTCCCGGTCGCACCGGGTGAGAGCGGGCCAGGGTGAAGTTGCCGGACACGGAGCGTGGCAGCGGGCCACCCGCACCACAGACCAGGCACTGTCCCTTCCATCCGAGGTCGGGCGTGAGAGGCCAAGGCTGCCATCGCTTGCTCAGAGGGATGTTAAGGCTCCTTCGGGAGGTCATCCCTTGGTGTCATTCCAGTTCACACATTTCCGTTGCCGAGAGAGTTAAAAAAAAAAAAAAAAAAAAAGCCTCAGTCCCCCTAACAAATTTCAGTCACCAGGTGAATTAGTCTGCTGTGGCTGCAGTAACAAAATACCACAGACCGTGTGGCTTAAAGGACAGAAATTGAAGTTTCTCACAGAGCAGGAGGCTGGCAACCCAAGATCAAGGTGTTGACAGGGTTGATTTCTTTTGCTGCCTCCCTCCCTGGCTTGTAGACACCGCTTTCCCCTGTGTCTTCACGTGGTCTTAGGTCTGTCCCAATCTCCTCTTTTTACAAGGACCCTGGTTGTTCTGAGGTCAGGCTCACCCTAATGACCTCTTTCTCCCTAATTATCTCTTTAAAGGGCTTGTCTCCAAATACAGAGACATGCTGAGGCACCCTAGGGGTTAGGACCTCACCGTAGGAGTTTGGGAGGGGAACACAGGAGGGTATGCCAGAAGGCCAAGATACGCCGTGTCGTTATATACAGTGCAAACTTGGCTGTTGGCTTTCACACCCCCGCTGTGTAAGTAAGAGACGCACATGATGATCCAGGACCATTCCCATCACTTGTGTCAAAGTGTGCTGAGTGGTTAGCTCCGTCCAGGGGCAGATGGTGAAGCATGGGGTAGACCCACACAGCACTCTACCAAAGTAGATAATCGGGAGAAGGAACCGGCCACCAAAGGCGAAAGTGCAGGGGGAGGGGAAAAAACCCCCACAAGGTGAATTTGGATGTGATTGGATTTGAAAACGCAGCATCGTCGTGAAGACTGGAGGAGTCTTGCATGAAACTTTAGTGTAAACCACCCTGGACACAGTCCAGTGAATATAAAAAGACAGGGCTAGTCATCTCAGTATATTTCAGTTTAAATTGAATTGGAGCATTTACTATGAAGGCGTCTATACATATATATATTTATATACATAAATCCCAAACAACTTGACCAGTGTTGACGCCAAAGTGTTGAAGTTCTGCATTAAAAGAGCATGGTGATCACGGGGAGACCGGAGAAGAACTTTCCTGCCAGAAAAGGCCAGCTCAGTGGTTTTAGAGGTGGGTGTGGATGGAGGGGTGGGTGACTCTGCCAGGGGGGCCAACACGGGGGGCGCCGCTGTGAAGTTTGCACCCAGGGCCCGAGGATTATCCAGTACTGCCTGCTGATGGGCCCGGTCTTTTCTGGAAGACCCCTCGATGGGGAACTGAGGCGAAGAAAGATGTAGGGTCATAGAGTGACCCTACAGGAGCGTTTGGATATCCGCTAGAGGAGCTTAGTCGGAGGTAATGGTGAAGAGGAGGTTGATGTCCCAAAGGAAGAGTCAGCTGCTAACAAAAAAACAAAACACTCACATCAGGGGTTCATCTGAGTGTGAGACATTTCACAACATCGAAAGGGCAAAGGGTAAAATGCTGGAAGCTGATCCCGGGAGAAAGGATTGTTCTGTTCCAGAAGTTATTTGATGAGAAGAGGAAAGCCAATGCTGTCCAATACCAAGAAGGTGTTCTTTTTTTTTTTTAACCACAAAAATTCGTCCTAATGCTCATTTCTAATATTTTCAGTTCATGAACTAAATAGATACTCATTTTACTACGGTTTTCATTTTCTCGTGTGCCTATCACCAGCAGTAAGTTTTTAATTTTTTGACGTACATTTGGAAGGGTTCTGGAAAAAATCGTGATTTTCTGATTTTTAGACTGGATTTTTGCAGTTTCAATTTGTGCAGTCGTGTGTGGCGCCGTACTTTGCGTGCAAAGTGACGAGTGTGCACGTGTGCGTGCGTGTGTCTCTTCTGCTGAGAGCCTTCTTAGGATGCGCCACGTTGGTGATTTACGGGCACTATTCTCCTAAGCCTCGCAAGCTTAATCAGCCTCTTCCCGATGGGGCTCAGAGTCCTGTTTGTGCTGTAAAGTGAAATAATCCCCTGGTTAAGGGTGTGGTTTAATGTCGCCGAACCCCCAGAGCTCAGATCCTAGCTACTTACTTGTGCATGATCTGGACTGAGAAGCTCCCAGACTGTAAGTGTCCCACCTGCAACCTGAGGAGACTTAGTACTTGCCTCCTGGTGTCGTTGCAACAACTGAATGAGCAAATGTATGTAAAGTGCTGAGTGCGTGGTACCCGTGTCAACAATACGGGTCGGGCGGGGGTTGGCACGGGTGCTGGTGGTGCTGGTGGTGGCAGTGGCGGTGGCGGTGGTGTGTGGGGGTAGTAGAAGTGTCCACCAGGCCATGTATCATCAGAGGAATCAAAACTGAGACTCTTTCCTCTCACGGGATGGCCCCAGGCTACAGTGCTTTTGATTTCTTTTTTTTTTTAATAGTTTATTGTCAAATTGGGTTCCATACAACACCCAGTGCTCTTCCCCTCAAGTGCCCTCCTCCATCACCACTACCTCTTTCCCTCTCTCCCCCTTCCCCTTCCACCCTCAGTTCTTCTTCAGTATTCAATAGTCTCTCAAGTTTTGTGTCCCTCTCTCTCCCCAGCTCTCTTTTCCCCTTCCCCTCTCCCATGGTCCTGTGTTAGGTTTCTCCTGTTAGACCTATGAGTGCAAACATATGGTATCTGTCCTTCTCTGCCTGACTTATTTCACTTAGCATGACACCCTCGAGGTCCATCCGCCTTGCTACAAATGGCCAGATTTCATTCTTTCTCATTGCCATGTAGTACTCCATTGTGTATATATACCACTTATTCTTGATCCATTCATCAGGTGATGGACATTAAGGCTCTTTCCATGTTTTGGCTATTGTTGACATTGCTGCTATGAACGTTGGGGTACAAGTGCCCCTATGAATCAGCACTTCTGTATCCCTTGGGTAAATCCCCAGCAGTGCTATTGCTGGGTCTTAAGGGAGTTCTATGGATAGTTTTTTGAGGAGCCTCCACACTGTTTTCCAGAGCGGCTGCACCAGTTTCTTTTGATTTCTAGTGTTCCTTACGTGTTCTCCTGCCTTAACTTGGCTATTACTGGTCTTGGTCTCTGCCTCGGGCAGAAAAGGCACCCTATTCTGAGTTGCCTGTTTGTTGGGATTTGATGCTGTTCACCCACAGCGCGTTTATAGCCCAGAGGATTTGTCTTGATGCCGCGGGGAAGCCCAGAGGAGGCTCTGTTGCTCCTGGCCGGCGTGTCACAGGCCAGCCGCTTCTCAGGCTGGAGGACCCCCGAGTGAGCTTGGCCTCAGGCATCGCGCGCTGCCTGTCTGTCTCAGACGCATCACGTTATTCTTTTTAGTTTTAAGTTTTCTTTCCTTCTCCAAACATTTATTTTTGAGAGACAGAGCAGGCCAGGGGCACAGAATCCGAAGCAGGCTGCAGGCTCAGGCTCTGAGGCAGCACAGAGCCCGATGCAGAGCTCGAACCCACAAACCAGGAGATCATGACCTGAGCCGAAGTCCGATACGTAACTGACTGAGCCACCCAGGCACCACCAGTTTGTTTGTTTGAGAGAGAGAATGAATCCCAAGCAGGCTCCACACTGTCAGCGCATCCCTGACAGTAGGACTTGATCCCTCAAACCACGAGATCATGACCTGAGCCGAAACCGAGAGTCACATGCTCAACCGACTGAGCCACTCAGGCGCCCCCATCATGTTACCCTTTGTAAGCATTGAAATTATACCGCAATCTGTTACCTATCTTTGGCATTTCCTTTTTTACTTTAATATCCCAAGACCCCCAAAGCATGAGGTGACCCAGGCCTCCCTGAGAAGCCTTCCCTGGGGCACGGGTGGGTTGTGAGTCATGGTAACTGTTAAAGGGTCTCAGGATAAGAAAGCAGAACCGCATTTCTTTTAATTCTCTGTCGTTTCCCTAAGCTTCTTGCTGCCTCTCAAATTCTCTCTGGTTCTTTATTCCACCCAAGGGAGCCTCAGCATCGTGCGTGCCTAACCTGTGAGAGCAGAGGCGTCAGTCCATCATGTTTGTCACCTGCTGAGGTCTGCAGGGCCAGATGTTGGAGGGGCCACTTTCTACTAAATCTCAGTCACGCTCTGAACAGAGTACTGTGCTTAATACTCCCCAGAAGGTGCCCAGTGGGTTCTTAGTTGATCCAGTGACTGAAATAATTGTTATGCTTCCTATACTTTTTCCCCCCTCTTCCCGCCCCGCAGTTGCTCTTACCTGATCTTCTAATTTGCCTCGTCTCAATTGTCTAAGCTCACCTTTTCTCCCCTCTTCCCCTTTAGATCTCCTTAGGTAGCTCCCTTATGGCGTTAGGGGGAAAGAGCGCCTTGGTTTCACGTTCGCACAAGTGACGTAAAGCCGTTAAACAGACATTCAGGTTAACAGAGGTTCCATGTCCTCACCCTTAATGGTCAGCATTGCCCCCAACATCCTGGTGTCTGGCGGGTGTGAGGAAATGAGGCTACACTGAATTAATAGGACATCAGGCAATCACATCACAGTGAAAAAGAGAAAAAAAAAAAAAAACAATACGTTACAGACCAAAACCAAAAGCCTTTTAGATCAACTCATCTTTTTCCTTGAATATTTGAAGCATTTGTTAACAAAACCATAAAGCTTGTGAATAGCTATGTTCTTCTCTACAGCTATTTTCTCACATCCTGGTATTTCTTTAATCACACACAAAGGAATAAGAATTTTTGGAAAGGCGTCTAGTCACCAGCGAGGGCAAGACTGAACATGCCCCCTGTTGAAATGCTATAGAGTCTGAGGTCGGAAGGGAAGCTAGCGGGATTTCTCGGGGATTGTGTGCTGTGTTAAGGTGGTAGGACACGTATGAACTTGTAGTTGGGTTTGTTTCGTTTAATATTTACAGAGCTTATTCCCCCCACCCTCCGTCTCGGGACTTTTTTTTAATTGTTGTAAAATACACATGATGTAAAATGTACCACCTTAACCAGTCTAAGTGCTCATTTGAGCAGATTTGCTGTGAACCTTCACCGTTAGGTCCCACAGAATGTTTTCATCATCCCAAACCAAAATTATGTCTTCGTTAATCAGTAACTCCACACTTTCCCCAACACTCAACGCCCCGTAACCTCTGTTCCTCTTTCTCATATGAGTTGAATCACACGGTGTCTGTCCTTTGGGGTCTGGCTTATTTTTCCCGGGGAGTTTGATTTTACACCTACTGATCTAACAGGTCGCTTTCTGGGATGGTAATTATCAAAAACGTTAAATGGTCCAGGGGCGCCTGGGTGGCTCAGTCAGTTGAGCGTTTGACTCTTGATTTCAAGTCAGGTCACTATCTCACAGTTTGTGAGTTCGAGCCCCATATCGGGCTCTGTGCTGACAGTGTGAGTCCTGCTTAGAATTCTCCCTTCTTCCCTTCTCTACCCCTATCCCACTTGTACCCTCCCTCCCTCTCTCTTTCTCTCTCTCTCAAAATAAAAAAACTTAAAAAACAAACTTATAATGGTCCCAAACCCCAAGTTCATAATTCTGTACCCATTTGTGCCATGGTCTTTATTAATTAAGTGATCGAAATGGGCTGCACTTTTAGCAAGAGCTCCAGACCTCCATGTTCAAAGTGTTGCTGTTATTAAATATCCCAATACGTGAAATCTTCAACTTTCCTTAAAAATCTGCTTTTTGTTGTTGTTGTTGTTTTTGCCACTGTTGCTGCTTGGATCCTTACCCGTCTTCCTGGCTTTCAGGGTCTGGGCAGGGCAGGAGGGAGGTTGAGCCTCCCCTAATATCAGAATCAAGTTTAGTAAAGTGAGGTCTTCAGGAAGCACTCCATCGATATGTAATTGTCCTCACCCGCCTGCCTTAATGCTTAGCAAACCCCACCCCCACCCCTGGCAGCATCTAGGGCCCTCTTCGGGACCCCAGTTCAAGTTCCTAAGGGAGGAGGACCCCCAAAGAGAGCAGGAGACCTTGTCCGTAGGCAGAAACGTAGTATTTAAACGTCAGAGCTGGATATGAGAACGCTGGACCTCCCATTTCCTATCCAAGAAATTTCCCATGCATTGTGTAGATGTCTTTAGATTTGCCCCTTTTGATTTTTCCTAAGATGGTCTGCTCCGCTGCTGGGGCTGCGTGGTGGGCTCGGAGAGACTGGGGTGGGAAACAGCGACCACGGAGAAACAATGCCTCCTCCCTGCTTCTGGCTTTTGTTTGCTAGCCGGGCACGAAATCTGTTCTGTTCCGCCGGGTAGTACGGAGAAGCCCTGTATTAACAGCACCCCGGTGCAGTGCGGGGGGGGGGGGGGGAGAAGGGCAGGAATAACGCCCACTCTGTCGACCATCCGTCCTCCCCCCAAAGACACAGCGTGTGCCGGGGTGACAGGGGCACGACCAGACCCACGTGCGGTGGCCGATTCCTCGGTCAGGTCTGCCATGTGCCTTGCCGGCTGCAAAAAGTGTTTGCTCTGAAACCGCTTACCCTGCAGGACCGGCTCCTGCATTTTGTCACCAGAACCCACATGCAGCTTTCTTAAGAGCTCGTTGAAGAAGGAGCCAGTCTGTATCCGGTTCTGGTGTCTTGAAAATGTATTCTTAAAAAAAAAGCAGAAGAAAGAAAGAAAGAAAGAAAGAAAGAAAGAAAGAAAGAAAGAAAGAAAAAGGGGTGGGGAGAGAAAAGGTTGCCATCCAGTGGAGGAAGGAGTAATTCCCAGCTTCATTCAGGAAAAACACAGGCTGGAATATGCTTAACTATTTTAACTTGGCTGGGGATTTTTATCACCAGAAGGGGTTTTTTTTAGTGACTTTCGGAGTCAAATGGGTGCAGTGTGCCTTTAAGGAAAGAAGTGCCTCACCAAACTTCGCCATAGTTGTCTCTCACCGTTTGGAGAGGGAAGGAAAGTGTTAATTTCTTATTTGTACACTTTTTTTCCCCCGACTTCCTTCCTATTCACTTCATTAAATCTAGAGGCAGTTCAGCATGGGAGCCGTCTGTATGTTGAATTAGGGCTCGCACTCTTGCGCAACACGTCACCAGTCGGAAACTGGGGCTTTGCTTCTGTGATTTATTTCATTATTGTGCTGGTAAAAGGTTTGGAAGGGCATTCTTTTCGGGGTAGTACTTTAGCATTGTGTGGCAAGTTTTTTTTTTTTTTCTCGTGGGCCCCCCCCCCCCTTCGCCTAGCACGGAGTTGAGTCTGTTGAGCCAGTTGTAATAAATAATTTTTTTAAAATAAAAGAACAGTTTTAAATTTCCATGAATAATTTTACTTACATGCAGGAGTAATCTTACTCTAAGTGCGAAAAGCACTGGGAAATATTTAGTGAATTGATTTCCATTAGAAAAAGACCCTTAGAAATCCCTGAACATAAAGTATTGCATATGGATGTGTTTGGGGTCTTGGGGGAGGAGGGAAGATGTTTTGTAGCTGACTGCATTCCTGCATAAAACCTTAATTTAAGGGGAATAATGGTCACTACTTTGTGTGTTTCCTTGTGATTGCAAAGTCTAAATTTAATAAGAATCTGCACGTATGAGCAATGGCAATAAACATTGTTTCATTAGTTCCTTTTTAGTATTTGTTTTCGCTTTTCTTAGCTGCTCCCAGATTTAGAGATTGATAAGTCCAAATATCACAAGCTTATGCTTTGTTCCCGTTTCCCCCCCCCCCGAAATTAAGGGGAGGGGGTGAGGGTAGAAATATCCTTTTCACAACTTCCTCCTCTTCATGGATCCCACTGAAAAGAAAAACAATGAAAAATTTTACAGCACGAAACTGAAAGGGAAGTGTCACAGTTGTTCGGGATTTTCTTTAAAGAAAAGAATGACATTGTATTAAAATGTTTGAACTTGAGAAACATGCACATTGCTTTTACCGACATGCATTTAATGAAAAAATTCTTTTATACAAAAAAAAAATCATGTTAGATCGCTCCAAAAACATGCAGCCTGTTTTTTTTAAAGACATTAAAATGAGGTTTAAGATACAAAAAAAAATGCTTAAACTGTTTTAATTTTTTAAAATAAATTTGAATATTAATGTGTTTCCTTATTGGCTTAATTGTTAAAATGAGAGTAAGAATCAGAAACCATCTGAGCTAAAAAATCTCTAATTCTGCTTCCTGGAATAAGAAGAGGGGAAAAAATATGATAAGTAGTTGTCAATATTAAAACGGGCTGAAGGAGGAAGGCTTCGGGCCTTGTAGTAGGGAGAATGAAACAGCAGATTTGAGTATCCACAATCCTTTCAGTATTAAATTTTCAGTAAAATAAAATTACTTGTCTATGAAAACATAGCCTTTCCCCAGCTCTCTTTTTTTTCCTGATCAGCTGATGAAGAGACTAGCAGCTCGCTGCTTTGCTGGCTTGTTAATTTTATCCCCACTAACTGTGATTTCCGATAGCCGGCCTGCCGATAGTGGTAAGGTAAATATCCTTTTTCGTTGCCGTCTTGAAGATTCAGTAGAACTACATCCCAGGCATGTGTAGGTGTGTTAACACATCAAAAGCCGGTGTTCTCCGGATTTCTGTGTGCAACTGGGTGCTTGAGGAGAGCAGGACCATTAACTGTTGACAGCGTTGCATGCTGTATTTATTATTAGCATGTTCAGTCCCCAACATTTGCGGGACAATTTCCTTTTCTTAATCTTCGCCTGGCTGCAGTGTGTTTAGCTGTATAGTTTGGGTGTCCTGCTTTTAGGCAAATGAATATTAATGAAATAATGTGGAAGCTTTTTTTCTTTTTTTCCTCCTGTTTTTTTTTTTTTTCTTCTTTTTCCTCCTAACTCATCAGATCTCGCCTCCTTCATAGTGGTTATCTGAACACTGTAGGATCGTGATGGAAATTGTCTTTTGATTATTAAGGCCTAGCCTCAGACTGTCCCTTAGGATTCTGTCTGTGTGAATGTTGCTTCTTCGGGTTTGCACATTGGAAGATGCATAGAAAACATTCTTTTAATCCCACTGGCATTTTTAACATGCCAGGTTGTTTTGTGTTCTGCACCAGGTTTTCTTCCTAAAACCTTTCTTTTTCAGGAGGCATTGTACACAAGTGAAAGAAATTATGTCTGAGCTGTAATCACTCTTTATATTGATTGTTATACTCACATGATCATAAATATTAGCCATGTTTGGTGCTGTGGAGAAATGAAGGTAATTGCTTTATGATTAGGGCTCTTTCAGCTACGAGAAAGGATTGATTAGCATTTGCATACTGGAAGCAATATTGAGAGCCAGGAGGAGCAAATAACAACACCAGTTTATTTTGTGTGAGAAAGCAATCTTGCATTGCAATTTAAAGGTTTTTAAAATTTTTTTTCCTTTTCATGGTCAAATTTTCCTTTATCTGTTTGTTTTGGGGTTTTTTTTTCATTGCAGTTTTTCTTTATTTTCTCTTAAGTTTTGAGATTTACCAGGGGGATAAAAAAAAAAAAAAGTTTAAACTTCTGGGTCTGTCACATGGATCTTTTAGCCATTTACGAACAGGTTTCTTTTATACCTGGTTGTTTTTATAGCTATTTTATTATCTCTCTGCATTAGTGCTGCTGGCTCTGGTTTAAAGCAAGCGTTTGCAGGTAATTGGAAAAAAGTGTTTGTTGTCTGTGAGTGTGTGTGTTCTTTATCAGATGATTTAAGTGCATTTACCAAGGAATGTGGCTTTGTACTTCCTGTTTCCTTGTTTACTAATTGCTGTGTTAGAACAAAATCTGGATGGAATACGGATTTATGTTGTGAATCATGAGTAAATTGATGTAAAAACCCAGAGAAGAGTCAGGACTTATATGATTGTAAGGATGTATTCTTAGAGGAATTTTTTTCTTCGCCTACCTCTTCTTGTTTTGTTTTGTTTTACCTTTTCCCCCTTGTATAGTAGTAAAACAATTGAGGACTTTTTCTGATATTGAGCTAAAATTTCATTTGGATTCAGTTGTCTTTCAGACACTTACATGTATAGACCTTTTTGTATTCGTCTTTTCTTCTTACTATTAATGTTTCCACCCCTCGCTGTATTTTGTTTCCAGATTAGACGTGGTTCAAAGATTATTTATCCAATATGGCGGTCTTTGCTCTTCTTACTTGACTGGTTACTGTTTACTTCTATTTTTTATCTTGTTTTTGTTAGGTTTACTTTATTCTCATTACTAAACTTGGCTTTTTAAAATTTTCTTGGTTAATCTCTTGTCTTGAATTTTCCTCCTTCCTTCCCTACTGCAACAGGCCATTGAAGACGGCAATTTGGAAGAAATGGAAGAGGAGGTACGGCTCAAGAAGCGAAAAAGACGAAGAAATGTGGATAAAGATCCCGCCAAAGAAGACGTGGAAAAGGCCAAGAAGAGAAGAGGCCGCCCTCCAGCCGAGAAACTGTCCCCAAATCCCCCCAAACTGACCAAGCAGATGAACGCCATCATTGATACCGTAATAAACTACAAAGACAGGTGAGTGTTTCCCTCCTACACCTTGACCCCCTCCAAGACACGGCGGATAGTCACTGCAGAGCCAGATGGAGTCAGGTGTGCCCTGGGGTGTTCAAGTTCTTTCTGCTTTGTGATTCATGGCTTTTGCCCAAAGGTATCAGAAACCTTGTGCCATTTTCACAATGGCTGCCATTGCTGTTTTATATGCTGTTTTACCAGGTGTTGTTTATGATATTTGGAAATAGGGGTGTAGGTGACAAAAATTAAAAAGAAAATCTAAACCAGAGGAGTCAGGACTCCTTAAGCATCTGTGAGATACTGGAATGACGTCGTGAAATTATACTTGTGGGCTGAGTTGTTTGGGAAAGGAGAATCCTAGCATATTAAAGGTAAATGTGTCGAGAATCTGTCGCAAACCAAAGAGGTGCTTCATCGGAAATCTCATTCCTCCTTACCTTCCGACACACTTGTGTTTCTGAGCACCCGTTTGAACAACATCTCCTCCTCCCTAACGACACTACATAGACAGCATGCTTTTCCGGCACATGTACCTCGTCTTCACGGAACTTTTCAGTGCGAGTCTGGAGAAATCCGCGCGGGGCATCATAATCCCCAGACCTGCGTCCATCTGCCCGACACAGTAGATAAACTCGTTGGGCTGCATTTTGGTTAGTTGTTTTGGTTTCTGCTTGATAATCATGTGATGCAGTTTTCATAGATCACATCTTGTTCCAGTTGAAAAATTGATAGCAAACAGAAGAATTAAACATTGTGTTTCTCGAAGTTGCACAGTGGCTTTTAATCCGTTTTTGGTTATTTATTACCTTGTTTTTTTTGGTTTTTGTCTTTTTACGGTAGTGTTGCTCTGTACGCCCGGAAGTGTTTAACACATGTAACGAAGTTGTGATTTTAGTTTTTCTTTGCGACTTTAATGCTTGTTTTATATCAGGAAGAAAACCTCGTAGTAAAGATGAAGTCGCGTAAACAGGAAGAAACTCCACCGAGAGATTTTATTGTTGGGTCTTCGTTACATTATCTATAAGGAGTTTCCAGAAACGGTGAAAAGCGGTAGCAGGAGGTGTGTGTGAAAGAGTCAGAATTTCTTGCCCTTCTTTGAGTTCCAGAGTTTTTAGGTTCTCTGCTTACTGTTCTTACTACTTGACTTTGTTGTTGTTCTTGTTTTCAAGTGCATCCCCTTGTATATTTCACACATGGCCACAATGAGCAGCCCCATTGTATTGGGTTTGGGGAGGCTACTCGTGAACATGGGATGACAGCCGTCCAGACAGGAAAATTCGGCCACAAGTCCGTTCTCGGACCAGAGTAAACGGGCACACTTCCTTGTAAGCCAAGAATCAGTAACTCTTGTCAGGTTTCTGTTCGTCCTCGGCCCTACGGGTAGATATGCCACAGGCAGGAACGGTTTCCGGGAAGCCAGCTTGGACTAGGATGCCTTATTTTATCTGCCCCTGGTGTGGAAAATAATAATAATAATAATAATAACAACAACTTATTTTATCTGCCCCTGGTGTGGAAAATAATAATAATAATAATAATAATAATAATAGTAAGTGGAGAGGATCACCCTGCATAAACCCCCAACGTCCCTGCCTCGGTCTCAGAAGAACAGAGCACACAATCTGTTACTCTGACCAGGTGTGCCTGGATAGTTGACAGGCGTCTTGCTCATAACCTGCTGAGTGGAGTCTAGGGCGGGGGGAGCACGGCAAAGAGCCAAGAGGTTTAGGAGCTAGACTTTTTATTCCAGTTGTCGGCTAGCTCCTCCTTTAATGGTCAAAAGAGGTCACCAGCTGGTGGACCACCTAGTTCCCCCAGATTGATTAATTTCATGATTCATGTCGTTGGGTGGGTGGC
>PJEM01000774.1:0-85859 GCA_004023845.1 Helogale parvula | reverse complement strand
TGCTCCAGCTTGCTGCATCCCCAGTCACCCTGCTGTCATCCTTCCAGTGTGGAGTGTCACTTGCTCCGTAGGCTTCTGGGTGTTGGACTCCCTGGCATACACAGTGATGGGCTGACCCTTTCCTAGAAACCAGTGTAGAATAGGAGGTTGATGTCTTGTGCCTCAGCACAGCAGGGCACCGTTGCCTTTGGGTGGGCTCAGCGTACCTGTGTGTGAATCTTAACTGGAGCATTTACTGACTGTGGAGCGCTTGGGCAACTCCCTTAACCCCTCTGAGCCTCACTTTCCTCATCCACAAAATGGAATAATTACTGTGCCTGCCTCTAGAGGCGACAGGTGAGTTAGAGGAGTTAACACAGGCCAAGCTTGCTTGCTGAGTCGTTTAATTATTAATAACCAGCCTTCCAGACTACTTTTGGCTCATCAGGTGGGTAAATGGAGCTCTGAGCACTTGAAAGTAAGCGTCCTTACTAATACGCTTTCTTATCCTCCCCCCGCCTCCAATGGAAAATGCAGTTTCACTGGGGCTGATTATCGAACATGTCTTTGGTTGTGCTGTGGGGAAAGAATATTTAAATATTTTAGCATGCAGACACCGAGTACTTTTTTCCACCTGTTTTTCGGGTTTTAATGTATTTATTTAACTCTTCCTTGCAAAGTAGCCTCCTAAGGCCTGTTCTGTCGGCCCCCACGTTTAGGTCCGTTCTGGGAGGATGGACTCCCGTTCCCACCACTGTGTGTTTCCTGTATATTTTGTGTTCGCATTCGGGGGGGGGGGGGAGCATTTATTCTGAATATTTCTGTGTTATATTTCTCTTCCCAAACTTGGTGCTCAAGTAGGAGGTGCTCAAATTAGGAGGGCCTTAATTGGATACATTGTTATATTTTTGTTGGTTTTAGAAAAATACTGCTGGGAAATGTACCTACCCCTCCATGTGCTGAGATTTTTGTACCATGAAAGTCGGCTACTAATATAGTAACTCAGCCTAACCTGAGCAAGAAATACCACCTGTACCAGCCTCCCTCCCCTCGCCTCAAGTGTGAGGGCTCTGACAGTCACACAGCTCAGCAGTGTATTAGATAAGATTGCCATCTATATTTAACTGATATATAAGAATTAATTAGCTCTCATGAGACAGTTTTTTCAAAGTTCTTGCATGAGTCTGGGACAGATGTATCTTTCTTTTTTATAAAGAACCAGGATAATTTAAGCATCTATTTATTGCCTTTGTTTTCAGTGCCAGGCCTTTTTTTTTTTTTTTTAAGGATACTTTTTAAAATATGACCCTGAAGAGCCAGTAATTTTGTGTGTTTCACAAACGTAAAATCTCTCTGCGATAATTGCTATTTAATGGTAGTGCTGGTCAGCTACAACTCATTCCTACCGTTTTCATTGCCCAGATCACCCAGTGTTAGAAGGCTTTGTTTTGTTTATTCATTTTTTTAATGTTTTATTTATTTTTGATACAGAGAGAGACAGAGCATGAGAGGGGGAGGGGCAGAGAGAGAAGGAGACACAGAACCGGAAGCAGGCTCCAGGCTCTGAGCTGTCAGCACAGAGCCTGACGTGAGGCTTGAACCCACAAACGTGAGATCTGACCTGAGCCGAAGTCAAAGGCTTAGCCGCCTGAGCCACCCAGGTGCCCCTAGAAGGCTTTGTTTTGACTTGTTATGATACACATTGTTTTCTGTCTCTGTGGGAGGCTTTTAAAAATCCTGTTCTAAGACTATGTAATATTTAACCTAAGACGCTATTCCTTTAAAAAAAGGATCCATCCTAATTTGCATCCATACCCTTTAAAATTACCTCTGGTATGAGATCTAGAATAAGACGGTGAAGGGTAGGGTCTGGAGAGCTATCCTGAGTCTAGACACATGGCTCATAATTTCTTAAAGAAGGGAAAGGTTCTAGAGGGATCCAAGGTTTTCACTCTCCCTGGCCCAACTTTGCACAACCCAAATGTGCCCCCTCACCATCTTTGACAGACTGCCCTCCGGCCTCTGTGAGGACCCCCCCACCTCCTCCCCCGCCAGGAGTTGGTTCACCGTGTTAGGGGGCAGTTAAGGATGCTGAACCGCAGCAGCAAACACAACCGTCCTTTCCTGTAGGTAGGACTCAGCCCTTCCGACTTCCAGCTCTTCGACTGGGACGTTCAGAGAGGACATCTGTTCTCACGCCGAGCAGTGTCCTTTGTGCACGAGTCCACCTCAGGACATCGTCCTTGCGGCAGAAACACCTCCCTTTGCTAAGTGCTGGCTAGACTTGCGTGATCCTGGTCCGCTTCCTTAGGCACCTCTTACTTTCTCGGCGCCCCATGCAAAATCCAGCCCCCGTCCCTCCGGAGGTGTTCTGGTGGCTAACGGTAGGGCGGGGGTGAGCTTCCTGGGTCTGGACACCAACATTCCGGTACCTGCCTCCAGAACGTCTTCACTTTTTCCAGCGTCTCTGACACAGAGCTGATCCTCATGGAGCGTGGGACTTGTCGAAAAACTCCCATTCCCCAAAACCTGTAGAAAGCTCTTTTCACACTTGAATGCTGCCAAGGTGAGGCGTCAACTAAGCCCTTGATGTTTTTGAACCTGGATCTATCAATTTCATTCTTTTTCTTAAAATTATATGTTTTTAATTTATTTTTGAGAGATAGAGACAGTGTAATAAGGGGAGGGTCAGAGAGAGAGGGAGATAAAGAATTTGAAGCAGGCTCCAGGCTTTGAGCTAGCTGTCAGCACAGAGCCCGACGCGGGGCTTGAACACACGAACTGTGAGATCATGACCTGAGCTGAAGATGGACGCTTAACCGACTGAGCCACCCAGGTGCCCCTATTGATTTCATGCCTTCCCTTATCCAGCTCCATTTAACTGATTCATGTCCCATCTTTCCAGTCTATAATTAAAACTTAATTTTTAAGCCTTTGTAAAACACTGTTTCCTTGTCTAAGTTCTAAGGGGCTTGGGGGGTGGGGTTTGTCATCAGATTTGCTATAAGCTGTTTCTGAGAAGCTTCTAAAAGGCAAAGGACAGACCTCCATCATGTGCCCCTGAAAGTCACTTCAGGTTGACATACACGTACTAACCAAAAATACTTTTTTTTTTAAAGAATTGTTTATAATGTTTATTTTTGAGACAGAGAGAGACAGAAGCAGAGCACAAGCGGAGGAGGGGCAGAGAGAGAGGGAGACACAGAATCGGAAGCAGGCTCCAGGCTCTGAGCTGTCAGCACAAAGCCCAACGCGGGGCTCGAACCCACGGACTGGGAGATCATGACCTGAGCCAAAGTCAGATGCTTAACTGACTGAGTCACCCAGGCACCAAAGCAGTAATCCTCAGAGTTGATTAGCCATCTGCAACCTCGTGTGACGATGCCATCGTGTCACCCACTCTAACCTGTCCTTTCTCAAGGTTATCAAGAAAGGTTGAAGCCCAGAGACCCTACATTTGTGGCCTCTCCGGTCCGTTCACCTAGAAACGCCACCAATAGAATAAAGTGAGGTTAGCTGGCCATGGCTTTTTCCAAGAGACCCCCTACTAGTACTTAAATGACACTGTTTATCTCTAAATAGCCCTGTGGCACCTGAATAATTTCCTCTAAATTTTTATGGAGGGCCCTCAGCAAGCTTAGCAGTCTCAAGTCTTTTTCATTTTGACACGGGAGAACACTGGCTCTTATCTCTCGTCTTCTGTGACTCCGTTTCTATTCTTTGAGATTTCTTAAACATTACCGGAAGCAATCTGCACAGTCCTTCAGGATGTAATTAGTTTGCAACTGGATCCTTGAGTTCCTGTGAGGCGCCTTCCTAAGCTCGGTCAACAATCCCGTCCGTCGGTGGCTTTTGCTCAACACGTATTGTGCCGTACTTTTGGCACCTGAGCATTGTCCTCATCCCTGAAGAATCTAGAAACAAGATGAGGTTGTGTCCTCTCTTCCCTCCCTGACGGTTAGTTGTGGGAAGACTGTAGCAGGAACATTCTATGGGGACCCGCCCTGCTCTTAGCGAAGGGTTGGGACTTACCGTCCAGCTTCATGGACGGACACAGAGAAGCAGTGGGCGAGGCGGGAGACACCAGCCTGGCTGGTCTGATTGGTGGATACAACCCTGTCCCAGAGTCCGGTGGCAGGGGCAGGGCTGGTGGCCACCGGGCTCCTTCCTCCCTGACCCTCTTGAGGCTCCACTGTCCTTCCTGAACACGGACTATCATCGTCTTGCCTTTATGATAGGTCTGAGAGCGGTGGAAAGCCTTGGCTCGTTCTGAATTTTAGTTGTCCTCATGTTGTAGAAAATCATTCATTTATCCAGGAAATGGTTATGGCATCCCCCCTGTGTTTCTAGCCCTCTACTGCAGAACAGGGCCAGAGGGTACAAAACCAAAAATCAAAAACCCCCAAAAAGACTCACAGTCCTTCCCCCACTTGCTCACAGTACATGCATTGGAGGAGGCAGACTGTCTTTCTTCCAGCAGGTGGCCGGCTAGGGGAATCCAGGGAAGTAAGTGCCCTGTGAGCCTCTTAAATGAGAATACAATGACATTAGTTTAGGGTCACTTTTTTGAAAAAAAAAATACACTAACAGACATTTACCCTGGGAAAGGAGAGCCAGTATGTCATTCCTTTACATTTTAGCTCATTTCCCAAAACAGGGTAGACTGCAAGCCTTAGGACTAAATGTACTGTTTAATTACTATACACGCTGAAGTCGCCTGTGGCCTTGCCCTCAAGTTGAGGAAGTCCGAGCTGCTGATTTTGAAGGTCCCCCTCTCATCAATCCCTTCTCCAGAAGGGATGGGCTCTTGTTTAAAACAAAACAAAAGTTGCCTGGTTTTGAGGTTTTCTCTTAAGTGCCTGACCTGATATGCAGGATTGACTATGTGCTGGGCGGGGAGGGGGGGGGGCTTTCCCACACTGATTACCCTCCTGAGGCTTCAATCCAGAGTGGACTGTTCACCCTCCTGCCGGTGTTCTCTCTCTCAGACAGATGTGTAGTAACAGAGGTTTCTAAAGCCAAACCTGCATCCCTGTGAGTACATGTTTGGGTATCTTGTACCCTGTTTGCCTCCCCCAAGGTAGTCAGACGGCTGACCCGTGCTGATCTGTCCCCACGCGCTCCTTCTCCGAGTCCTTCTAAATGATTCCGCAGGGATCGCTCTTGTTCAGAGCCTCGCATCTCCCGCGAACCGTAATCTTCATTAGTCTCCGCTCACAGAGCCTTGCCCGTCTCCACGAAATTATTTACAACACGTTCAGGGAGTCATTTGCCGTCCCCAGCTTTCCCTTCCTTCCCGAGGACAGGTCCTGCCGGAGACCGCGTGTTTCGATTTGGGCTTGGGCTGATTTGGGATTTTGTGTCCCCGTGGGTAACATTACCGTCAACCCAGCGTCCCGAATGTGCAGTGCGGAAGGTGTCCCCAGTTCTGTGCCTTGGTCCTGATATGCACCCAGGTCCACAGTTCCTGTGACACGCACCCCGGCCTCTCTCCCGGGCACCTTGTCTCCGGTCACGCTCCCCACACGCTTCTGCACTTACCGAGTCGTGGGCGGCTCGGCCTGGGGCAGCTGCCCGGGTCCCCTGCCTCCAGTCTGTCCTTCACCCTGCCTTTCTGGGACGTGTGGCTCATCACTATACACTGTGGCGTGGCTTTGGGTGGCTGCCCACTCCCAGCCCAGTGGCGATGAGACTTCTTAGTGCGGAGAAAGCTCGTCCTCCACAGTCTGGCCTGCCTGACCTCCCAGCCTCGTTTGCCAACGCGTCCCTTCCTGTCCTCTCGTTTATTTCAGACATTGCAACTAGTCCCCCCCCCCCCTCCATCTTTTACCCCCACCTCTCCACTCCTCAGTTTATGCCTTTCCCGTCTGTGGTGCCTCATGCCCTCCGAAGACTGAAGGGGCTCCGAGAAGGGGTTTTAGGAGTGGCCGCACACAGGCTGTGGGTCTCAGGGTGAGGTCTGGACAGGATGGAGGTTTTCCCTGCGATTTCTCACAGCCGGCAGCTGCTCTCTTTCCCGGCACATAAAGGGAGACGTGTAGCAGGTTCAGAGTCCTCGATCCAAGGCCTCCCTAGAGGCCCGTAGAAGGGCCAGAGACCTCAGGTGGTGGTTTATGGTCCTTTCCAGTCCAAGTGACAGACATGAAGAGAAGAGAGGTCTGGGGGACGAAGCCAGCCAGCTAGGTGACTGCGGAAACCTGGGCTGGCTGCCACTTGGAGGGCCCTCTCTATGCTGGCTGCCGCGGCAACGGGCGGTGTGCTATTTAATTTCCCGTCCAGCTCTCCGAGGTAAGTACCAGGCCAGTTCTACACATGAGGAGCTAGCCTCGGATGGGTTAGCGCATCTGGTAAGGTCACGGCCCCCGCCATGCCCCCAGCAAACGCTGCCTGACTTCTTTCCACTGCTTCTGGAGCAGTGCACGGACCCGCACCCTAATGCTCAGGTCACATATGCGCAGAGGGAGCAGGAACCATGTTGTATGCGTTTAAGAGAAGCAGGAAAAGGCTCAGAGACGTCACGGAAAAGATTCTTTTCTCCCCATTCCTGGAGAACTGGGTGTGTGTGTGTGTGTGTGTTTTCAGAGTGCGGTTCCACACATAACTTTGGGTAGCCCTCCCCACCCCCCACTCCAAATGCCAGGCAGGCAGGTGAGCAGTCTGAGGCTTGGAGAAGTGACAGGAATGCCCCCAAGGTCACCCAACATAGGAGGCAGAGCCGGGCTGGGACGCGAAGCCAGGTCTTCTGACTCCAGTGTTCTTTCTACTCTACTGCAGGTGTAACGTGGAGAAGGTGCCCGGTAATTCTCAGTTGGAAATAGAAGGAAACAGGTCAGGATCTGTCTCGTTTCCCTTTGTCTCTGAATACAGGTATCCCTCCGGCCAGCCAACAGGCCATTTCTCCACTCGCCTCCGACCACGCCCACTTGGGGTGGGAGGCGGAGTCACAGATGTTCGTGGCTTTCAGAGGTGTTAGCGCTGCGCTTTGGGTGGGGTGTGTCCGTCCTGTCTCTGCGCCTTGTCCAAACGCAGCGGGAGCCCCTGCCGGCCTGCCCGCCCGCGTCCCCTCGGAGATGGGTTTCTCTTGCTTCTCGCTCCCTTGGGCAGCTTCTGTCATACATCCGTGGGCCTCCTAACTCCGCGCTGCCTTGCTGTAGAAGCTTCCTGAAAAGCCCCTCCACTGCGTGGCTCCCCCGCAGGGCGTGAAGAAATGCGTGCGTGCACAGCGTGTCTGACGTTCCCGGAGTTAACCCCAGTGTGTGCAGGGTACGCGCCCTGACTGCGCCATCCAGCTGCGCCTGCCGCGTGGCCCTGAGTGCCCCAAGCCAGGCTGTTGGACTTGTGTGTGCTTTGGCTGCTGCGAGTGGAAAACAAATGCTTTTTCTCCTGGGCATTTTGTGAGAACGAGGTCACGGTCGAGAGGGAGAGGAGGGTATACGTGATTTCTTGGGGTTAGGAGCCATCAGTCCTGCATTGGAGATTTCTTTCCGTCAGTTTGGACTTAGAAACATGGGTCTGCCGCTTGCCCGTCCATATTGCCCTTTTGTCGGTTGGCCCGGTACCGTCCTTTACAGCAGTTTCTCCCCACCCCACCCCCAGTGTCGGATCCAGTCTAGGGCCAGCAGGAAGAAGTACTGAAGCCTCCCGCATCTGGCATTCCAGCATGAGTGCCGACCGCCAGTTGTGTATGACATGGCATGAAACAGAGTGATTTGTGCCTACCCGAGTCCATGTGGGGATAGAACTGTTGTCCAAGACGGTTGGTTTTTGGTCATTCCGATTGGTGTCTGGTAAACAGTGTTCATTTCTGGAAGCCAGACGGACCCTCTCACCATCGCGTGTATGCGTGTATTGCAGAACGTCAAGAATTGTGTTCCGTTTTTGCCACTATGAGAAAGAACTCAGTTCGGATTTGCATTTTGGGATTGAAACAATCAGGAACTTGACGTCATTAGTTTGGTCCCTTTAAATTCAGGAACAACTTCGGTAACCACTTCCACCTCCACTGCCCCATTCCCCAACACGGAGAGAACCCCGTTCCCCAACATGGAGAGGACCCCATCCCCCAACACGGAGAGGAGGCCACAAGGTCTAAGTGGCATGACGTGGCAAGATGCCTAACCCAGTAAACAAGGGCGGACATAAGTTCCTTTCCCCCCTAACATCAAAATGGTCATGTGACCGTGAAAAGTGGATTAATCCCAACTTTAAAGGGTATGGCAAGCCTCCGGTGTCATGCCTGGCCTTTCTGCGGAGAGGATCTGGCTGCGTGTCGTTGGGACCTAGATAAGAACGTTTTCAGTGGAGACACACTTAAACTAATTTCCAGAGTCACAGCGAGGGGCTTGACGCCTGCCTCCCTCCCGGCTCTGGCGTCCTGCTGGTCCCTTACTGCCCTGTGTGCTGCGCTTTCCCATAAGCCCCCGAGTTCATGGTGTGTGTTGGTCAGAGGCTGTGTTAGGATGGACAGAATTTTAAAGCAGTGAGCACGCGTTCAGAAGTGCTGAGCGTTTTCCGTGTGCGTCTCTGTGCTAGGATTGCAGGTGGGGGAGACATGAATAAAACGGAAGGCCTTAAAGCCCAGTTGGAAAGAGCGAGCAAGGAAGGTCACGGACACAGTAGAAGTACACAGCGTGTGTGCCCAGGGTGGGAGGGGATGGAGGGGGGTGGGGTTGGGGGTGGTGGAGGCATCGGGTCTGTGGGTGGGCTGGAGCAGGAACCTCAAGGAGAGTGTGGGGCTGGCGGGCAGGGCACAGGCACCCAGGCCCACGGCGCGGGCAGCCCTGGTGGTGTGGAAACGCGGGTTCTTTGAGAGACCACGTGGTCCCAGGAGGCCTGCACCACACAGCGCACGGGATGGGGGTCCAGCCTGGGGGCGCTGGGAAGGAGGATGTTAGTTGCAGCTCAGAGGTGTGACCAACAAGACTCCAGGGCGGGTGTGAACAAGAACCCACGGACAGCCCGTGGATCTTGGACAGCCCTTAATGAGTCAGCATGGTCCCACTCGCAGGACATGTAGGCAGGAAGACGGGGACACGTGTGTGCATACATGCCACATGCGTGCCCGCGCAGCTAGCCCCCACCCCCCGTACTCCATCCCATGAAATCCGATCCCTGTCCATGGCTCTTCTCGGCCCTCGATGTTGTGATTTTGTTGCTAGTATGGACTATCCCTCCAGGACCTGCCAAGAAGCTCTCTCAGAGGAAATCTATTTTTAGCAGTGTCGGCGCCAGGCATGCTGCATTTCTTTGAATAGGGGAGGAAGGCTAGGACCTATAGTAGCTCTAATTAGATTATAGGGAAAATGCCATAAAATAGTAGTGCTACCAACTGGACACACGTGTAGAAAAAACTCATTGGAGGTGAAGGGCTTTCTTCATGCATCTCCTGTATTGGACGCTTCGGACTCTGCACGGGGACCAACAGTTTCATCTGATGCAGTCGCAGCATGGTGAGGTTGTAGCCTTGTTCATGGTCGGGGATGATACTCCCGAGACCGGGGTCCTCAAGTCCCGGTCCTATAGCCTCTTGGAGAACCCCCTTGCACTTAGAGGCTCTGAGAGGTCTTCCCTAAAGTAACTTGTCGAACTTTGTTCAACCCAGTGTATCCCAAACTCCTTTGACCAACAACACCCCCACCCCATCCCCGGTTTCAGGGAAAACTGTTGAAAATTCATTCAGCTTGTGTTCCGTGGAGCACACCCTGGGAAGTGCCGAACTACAGCTTAGAAGTTAACATTTAGTCCAGAAGCAATCTGCTCAGGGAAATACGGATTTCAGCACTTTATCTTTCCCCTCATGACAAATATTGATAGTTTCCTATGGTTAGTGGAACAGGTGACTTTATGATGCTCAGCCAGTTACACCCACGTAAAGCAAGCGGGCAGCCCACAAATAAATTTAGCCCGTCTGCGATCCAGGGCACACGAGGCCTCCCTGAGGCCTGCAGGGTCAGTCTGACCCGGAAATGCACAGAGTCTCTGCCTCTCAAAGCTCCAGACCAGTTCCAGCATAAATGACTCTCTCTGAGGGAGGAGGAGGAGGCCCAGCTGCAATAACAAGACAGATTTTCTTACGGTCTGATCAAACAGTCTTTAAAACCACTCTGCAACCATTTTAATAAAAACGGATTGCTCTGAAACATGGCCGTTATCGGGCATACATGTTCTTGTGGATTCATGGGGAAAGACCGGTCTCGCTCCTTAGAATCACACCTCCTATGTCTCCCTTAAGAATTTGCTACAACAGTGATTTAGGACAAAGCAGCACTCTGGTGCCCCCTTAAACCTGCCCTGAGACACAGTGACCCTTGGGACTTGAGGCTCAGGTGGGGAGGCGTTTGATTTTGTTTGCCTGCAGAAGTTGTGTGCTTTTGAGTTTGGTCACATTTCCGCCGCAAGCTTTTGAAGTGTTTTCACTATTACAAAGTAGAGACAGAGGGATGTGGATCAGAGGACAAAATACTCCGTGGAAGAGAAGGTAGGTCCCTGCCTTTGGAAGGAAGGCTTTGTTCGAGTCACGGCCAGTCTACTGGGGGAGATGGCATAATCATGACCAAGGTCACAGGCAGGCAGTTACAGTTCTGTACTTCTATCTGCTCTTAGGAAAGGTCAAGCGAGTACAAGGGGAAAAGCAACTGGACACCTTGAGTCAGTATTTCTAAAAGAGTCCAGTGTTAGGTGATAGATTCTCCCAAAGTTTCCTCAAATGGCTTGTCTATGCGGATAAAGAATAATCTTAGAATCCCACGTGCTGATGAATGTCATCGATTTGTATGATAAGTTCAGGGAGAGAAACCTGAAGAAATAAATTGGAACTTAATAATATAGATTTGATGGTGGTCCTATATAAAAAATTTTATGGAATTATTCTGTTCGACTTTTCTCTTTATTTGGCTTTATATGGTGGAATTAAAGGGCTCCAGTTGGTGAAATGTGCTGTTTATGGTGATATAAATAAAAGCTGATCATATACCCCTTAGATATCATGTCTCTAGGAGAAATGAGATTAGATTTTTGACTTACAGCATGTTTTCAAAGAAGGTAACCCAGTAAAAGTGTTTGAAACCTACCTGATTTATGGATGATGATACAGTTCCAAATTACATGAGAGCGTAAATCCTCATTTTGTTGAATCGGAGTACATTGTCGTTAATATTTATTTATGCTCTGGCATCTCTCCTTCTGGTCCTTAAGTTTACGACTTTTTAAAAATGTAGTTGCAGTTGTACTGCATTTACAATTTGATATCCTGTGTTTTTATTTATTGTTTTATTGAAGGTCACCACAAGGATTTTTCCCTTTTTTAAGCCATAATCTTAAAATTCGTAATTTTAGACTCCCTAACATTCTGTTGTCCTTTCCCCAGTGAACATTTTGGATGCTTTATATTAGATATTTTAAATAATGCCGTGATGAACATCATTTATGTATGTGTTAAATGTACATACACACAGATTACATATATATTTATATTATTTTATTCACCTAGGATAGCTTACCAAAAGTAGAATCATGTACTTTATTTTTTTAAAGAGAGCACATACATGTGTGAGTCAGGGGAAGGGACAGAGGGAGAGAGAGAGAATATTAAGCCGGCTCCACACGTAGCATGGAGCCTGATGCGGGGCTTGATCCCACAGCCCTGGGATCATGGCCTGAGGCGAAATCAAGACTGAGCCACTCAGGCGCCCCAGCATTTAAGATTCTTGATAAAGCCTCGCTGTTTTTACCGAGCTGAGTGAGCCCTTTATAGACGGCTGCTAACCTCTGGGCATTTACCTTGCATTAACCTGATGTCACCTTATTCTTGTTGGTAACTCAGGCACATCCGATATCTAGGTCCTAATGCCACCCCCTGGGGTGATTTTTAATGGCTACTACTGGCATTACCAAAAGCAAGTCTGCCGTCACCCCCTTCTGTGTTGCCATGACCTCCTGTATTCTTCTGATTTCCAAGCTTGCTGGGAATTCTAAGTCCATACTCAGTAAGACTCAGGTGAGAGATCTCCGTAGTGAACACCGAGCACAGGTAACTGTCATCCCTGTTTTGGGCCTGGCTCAGGTTTCCAGGGGCTCCCTGGGGAAGTGGGGTGCTGCCCTTGAGGTGCATTTTCAAGTGGTTTGTGTTAAACCTTCCAAGACTCTGACCCTGAAAAGCACCAGCATGCTTTCACCTACTGCCCTCCAGTGTTGACCCACTTTTTTAAAGTTCTCTTCCCAAAAGACTTCCTGTGTTTGAATCCTTTGGGACTATAATAACTTTTTTTTTTTTTTTTTTGTAAAATCCTTCCTAATGGGCATTTTAAATCAGGACATTATTTTTTTAATGGAGGCAAGATAGGTTTTATTTAGTTAATAAAAGCAAAAATGTAGCCATTTCGAAATGAGCTTAATTCTTTTTTCACAAGTATCCATTATCCATGCTTGTCACCACATCAACCTGGGCAGGTGAGAAGTAAATCCTAAAAGAGGAAAAAAAAACAAACGAATGAGAACCAAAACCAAAACCCCTCTCACCCCAAACTCCATCTTCCTGGTTTGGGCCGCGGAGAAGGCAGAGCCTCCGGCGTTGTAAAGCTGTAGTTTCTCAGCGATGTCCGTCTTCTGTACTCTGCCAGCGAGGCTGGGCCTGAAATGTAGTCGGCGGGGCGCTGATGGTGATGGAACAGGCATAGTGTGCACGGTCACCGTTTCAGGGCCCTGGTCGCGCAGACGTGAAAGCGGTGCCCTGTGGTTTGCTGGAGTGATGGGCGAGGACCCGGTTCCCACGCGAAGCCCCCACGGCCAAGGTAGCGTCCGCCGTGTGCTCGTGTGCCGACGTGTGAGCACACGTCCCGGCAGCGCGTGCAGGGCTTGCACACCGCCATTCACACGGCGACCTCACGGCCACGGGTCCCCGGCCCGCTCACCTCTGCGGGGAGAACGGTGCTCGCCCCCCAGCACCCGCATACCCTGAGAAGGGTCGGGGTGCCCTTGTGTCTGTACCCCTCCACCACCCAGACTCTGCCTTAGGGCGTTTCCGGTTCCGTGTGGATCGTTGTATGAGATAGATCCGAAATCACAGGCCCTCCGTGGAGCCCCCTTTTGGAGGAGGGCAGCGGCTCTGTGTATCCCTTTTGTCTCGGGGAAGTGGCCCACTTCCAGCGGACGATTCGTACTTAGGCCTTAAACTGTATAAAATGACATCATGGAAAATACCTTGGGGGGTAGGTTAAGCTTTTCAACAGAAACAGAACACCTTCTGCAAGCCCATTGTACAATTAGTCCATTGTTCTGTACTTTAAACACACACACACACACAAAACTTGCCAGCACTGAAAAAAAAAAAAAAAACAGGCATCTGAAAAGGTATATTGAAAAAGCCTTTGCTCAGCTTAAGTTCGAGAAAGAAATGCCAAGAATTCAAGCCTCTGTCAGGCTGTCGGACTTCCTTTTTCACTTACTTTTTTTTTTTTTCTCGAACCCTTAATGTAGGAAAAAATAAGTTACTGTAGTGACCAGTCAACATGTGGTTCCCCCGCGTCCGTGCATTCTCGAGCCCAAGCTGGCCATCAGAACCACCGCTTCCCACAGGGATGGGGAAGGCTTTTGACTGCATGTAGGATGTTTCCCATCCTCTTTGGAAACAGAGAAAAAGTACACAGGAGAATTAAGTTCTGGGCAGTGAGGCATGGAGGGTTCGTTTGGCAGGGTGAAGATCTTGCGTTTTTATGGAGGCATGGGTTCTTGATCTTGAAGGACGGTTGGAGGCACGGAGCCTGGGAAGGGGTGGTCGTGTGGGGGGCATTGGGAAGAGTCAGATCATCCATACGGAGCTGAGGGGGACGGGCAGGCCTGTATGATGGCCCAACCAACATACCACAGAGGTCTTCCAGATCTGCCATCCGCCCCAGCGCTCCCTCTGTTCTTAGGGAGAGGGGCAAAAGGAAATAGGACTGGAATATTGAGTGGGCTTTAACTTTTAAAACTACGTCCACAGAAGAAATTTGTCTGATTTTCTAAGTCTCAGACTATTCATCTCTCTCCTTTAGGAGCACAGATACTTCTAGACTTGTCTCGTTATAGGGTCTAGAATTCCCACGACCCGACTAAAGACAGAGACATCAGACCAGATTGTTTTGGCCCCTTTGGCCCCCGCTAGAAAGCCCTTTATCACATTCTTGGTGCAAACAGCTGATTTCTTCTTTCACCAAGCACCCTACTGAAATCAAGGGTCTGTGCACCACAGGTGTACAAAGCAAAGATGTCCTTGTAATCTATCAATAGAAAAATGACACCATCTGTTGGCAATGTCGAAAATGACATCGTGAAGATGTCATTGAGGGTCAGGTGTTAAACCTGAACTTACAAGGAGGTCTGACTCTTTGATTGTTGAGAAGACACGGATAGAAATGGGAAAACTGATAGCTAATAAATTGCCTTCCAGATACTTCTTGTCAAGCAGGTAAAATGTTTGTGTGTGTAAATCTCAGAATGGTAGGAAAAGAACAAACCAGGAATGGTGGCCCTGTGTTGAAGGTGACCATAAATAAACGACTCTTTGTCATATACTCAGTGGTGTAATTTATGGAGGTAGAAATAGATTTATAAGCCTGGGGAAAGGGAGGGGGTCGGGGCGGCTGGGGGTTGGAGAAGCCCCTTGGTTCTTCCCACGATAACCTAAAAATCCAGTTCCCTATTAAACTGCAGTCTTGTTGAGCCTCCGGTGTGTGCCCCCTGATCTCCATATTCATGAGGCCCACAGATTTATTAAAAAAAATAAAACCGAGACCCCCGCGTAACAGAAAAACTCGCCCGTTCCTTTGACAGCGGATTTTCAGTTAATTTATGCAGGCCCCTTTGCACCTCAGCATTTTCCCCACCGGTTGCTAAGCAACGCTTCGAGTTACTGCGCATGCCTTTTTTATGATAACTGTCATTAGGAATATTTTTTAATTATACAACTGGGACTATGGATTAAAACAGCATGCTGTCACTCATTCTTAGCCACGGCATTCTCCCACACTCCTGGAATCCCCTTCCCAAATTTGCATGGCCATGATTTCTGTTCCTTTATTGATTTATTTTTTGGTATCTCTGCCTTCACAAAGGAAGTAGAGACTGCATCATAAGGGAAGCAAGATTTTGGTGACCAATGACCACAGCGTACCCCACAAGCTACCGTCAATCTGGATGGGCCACGCCAGATATTAGCACCTTGAACCTGAATTATGAATATCTTTGTGCCTTCCCCCATGTCTGCTTCTAGTATTAAGTGCTGTTAAAAGCTTTTAATGCTTATGGACTTTTTCAAAGTTGTAAATTACTACGCATTTGTTGCTATTAAATTGGCTTTCAAATAAAGCTACCGCGAATTTGAGGGAGGGTCTTGCTCCAATCCCAGAAACACGAGGCGTCCACACTTGCTAAATATGTTTGTTCTTTTCTGGCCAAACGGCGCCCTATGCACACAAGTGCCGTTGGGCGAAATGAAGGGGTTCCCCTGGCAAATAATAAAGGGGCGCACGGTTCACAGTGCGTACGATGCTCTAAAAGGAATAACACAGAGAAGACACACACAAGCTTTTCATTTGAGTTTCCAGAGTAATATTCTAATGTACTATTCTCTGAATATACAGGGAGTTTGAAGACAAAGGAGTGTGGAAATAAAGCCATTGTAATTTTTTTTTTTTTTACCAACTCAATTATTATTCATTAAAAAAATGGGGTTGTTGGTTGAAGAGGACAATTTGAATGTTTTATCAAAAAGCAGAGATCTGTTCACTCTGAAAGAGGAACTCACGGTGGACCTCCCATCTCATGTGTGTGACAGAAGTGGGGGCCTAATGGCATTTTAATGTGATTTCAGAGTTGGCACGAGGAGCATTAATCTCTAGTATAGTGGTGGGATTTTTCCTGGATTTAAGCAACCCCATTAATCTGTAATACATGGGATGCAGTTTTTTGTTTTCTTTTTTCTTTTTCTTTTTTTTTTTTTTTTAACATTTCCTGAAATACAGACTTTCCTCGGTGGTACGTGATCATGTATGTTTTTGTTTGTTCCCCTTCCTCACAGTTCAGGGCGGCAGCTCAGTGAAGTGTTCATTCAGTTACCTTCAAGGAAAGAATTACCAGAATACTACGAACTAATTAGGAAGCCGGTGGATTTCAAAAAAATAAAGGTATAGATATTTTGTTTACAAACTTTATTTAAAAAAAAAAACGGTATATTCACTGAAATAAGTACAGTCAGGGCTTGGCGCTGGCATCCTGTCTGACCGCCGTGGACCCCCCCCTTCCTCCATCTAGGACTTGTCCCCAGCACGGTTGCGACATCTTTGCGCCTTTACATGTGGTCGAGAGCTCCTCGTATATTCTATTGTATTTTATTTAAAGAAGTTTCAGACTCCTCCCCCTGTTCTGGGCTACTCCTCCCCCCTTGCAAGAAGGAACCCCCACGGGAGGCTGGTCTCTGGGAACGGCGCCCCCTAGGCTGGTGGAGTCCCACGTCCCCAGCAAGGCGGTCTGCTGTGAGGACAAAGGGGGCAGATCAGGCTTGTTTGGACCAAGTAATGACTTTTTGCATTTTTTCCCCTTCCTCCTCTCTAACCTCTATTTTATCCAAAATTCGCATTAGGAAAGGATTCGTAATCACAAGTACCGGAGCCTGGGTGACCTGGAGAAAGACGTCATGCTTCTCTGTCACAACGCTCAGACGTTCAACTTGGAGGGATCCCAGGTATGTGTCTTCGGCTGCCTGAAAAACTTCTCACCTGAAATGTGCTGATGTGCTTTTAAGTGATCTGTTGCATTTTCTACTATTTGAACCACTGCTATTCCCCCCCAGGGGGCAGAACCCAAAATGAGAAACAAAAGCCTACATTGTGCGAGTATGTAAGTAAACGGAGGCTTTGGCTCTTTCAAATTAAGTCCAGCCTCTCCCAGAGCCCTGTCGTGGCTCCTATTTATGCTTCCCTTCAGAGGCTTGGCTTCTAATTGGGACTGGAATTCGAGGAAATCACCTAGCGTAACGCTTGAGGCTCGAGGTGCGGTGTTGTGCTTTTGTGGAGACTGTGCACTTGATTATACCTCACCTTTGTTTTTCTGACCGTAACCTTGGATCTGGAAGTAAAAATACTATGATTAAAAAAAAAAAAAGGTGCATATAGAAAAAAGAACCACCGCCTCTAATTGCTTACAGAACATGCTCATCAGACCAACTGCGGCGAAGAACTCCCCTTTCCTACTGTTAGCAAGTCTCAAAGTGTATAAGTCAGTGATACTCGAGTGATTAAAATAACTAGGGAGAGGGTCTTCTCGTAATTATGTCTCGGTTTCTGCTCCCCTTTGGTCAGCACCCTGCCTTCTCCTCTCTGTGTTTCTGGCCTAATGCTCTTGCTTCGTGGAGAGGAGACGAGAATAGAGGTGAGCCTGCCTTCCAACCAGGACAGTGTTAAGCCGCCATTCAGTTTCTTAAGCTTCGTCCCTGATCTTTCTTTTTAACCTTCACGTCCGTTCCAGTCATTAAGCTAGAGAACGAGAGAACCCTCACATGGGCCTTTTATGAAAAGATGGTCCGTTTCCGGGTCCGTAGCGGGGTGTGATGCCGACTCAGTAGTTCTTGAAGCACGCCTCTGCCGTCGAGACCCTCTTGAAAGGAAGCACGTGTGGAGACCAGGGCAGAGAGGTCATGCACAGGAGTAAACAAGGATGTCTTCCTGTGAATGCGCACCTGCAGTCCCTGGATGGACTTCTGGGTTCGTCATATCTGCTGTGGCAGCGTGGTGCTGCACCTCTTGCCCCCCCCCCCCATCCCCTTCTGATGCCACAGCTGCCATGTCTCACATGTGAAGTGAGAGTCCCAGATGGTCTCCTGACCGGCTTCCTGCTCCGTCCATCCTGGGAACATGGGGCTCACTCTCTCACCAACTCCGTTTCCTGCCCATCTACTTCCCATCACGTGCTGGTAGATTCTAGAATGAATTTTATCTCCATAGGCTGCTTTCCAAAGTCGTACCCTATGCACACATTATAGCCTCTGTCCCTGCTGCTTTTCAAGAGGAGCAGTTCGTGGTCCAGTCACACCTGCCCCGTGAACACCTGCCTCCCCAGATGCGTGTGCAGCTGTGAGAAACAGGAGAGAGAGCCCGTGTGCCCTTTAGGTGGCCACCAGACCGCAACATGTGCACCTCCGTAACAGTCCACGGTCACTACCAGGAAACTGACCTTGATCGGTGCGATCCCACATGTATCTTATTCTTGCCTCTCCACCTCTCTCACTTGCTGTCTTTCCCTAAAAAGCCCTGTTGCCTTCTCAGCCTAGATGGAACCTCCTCACCTGTGAATGTCTAGCTGCATTCTGACTTCTGGCAAATTCTACCCCGGAGCCCCTGCCTGTCATTTCCTCCCCTGTGCTACCTCTGGTGCTCACTGTGGCTCACCGGTTCCCCTTAATGAGCGTTTGGCTCCCCTTTAGGAAAAAAGGATTATGTTTCAGACTCCAAGGCCATTGTCTTCCATATTTCTTTTAATTTGGGAAAACACCTAAAAGGCATCATTTTCACCATTCTTGAGTGTACAGTTCCGGCGTGTTAAGTATGTTCTCATTGTTGTGCAGATTTCCAGAACTCTCTGATCTGGTGAAGATGAAACTCCCTCCCCCTGAAACACCTCCCCAGTGACCGCTCCCCTCTCCCTGGGAACCAATGTTCCACTTTGTATTTCTACGAATTTGACTACTTTAGATGTCTCCTATAAGTGAAGCAGACAGTATTTGTCATTTTCAGAGTGGCGTTACCTCACTCAGGGCAATGTCCTCAAGGCTCATCCCTGTTTTAGCATATGAAAGGATTTCCTTCCTCCTTAATGCTGAACAATAGTCCATTTCCTATCTATACTGCATTTTATTTGTCCATCCATCCACGGAGGGACACCTGGCTTAATTCCATCTCTTGGCTGTTCCGACTAAAAGTGCTATAAACACAGTGGTGCCAATCTCTCTTGAAGACCTTGCTCTCAATTCTTCTGGATGTATACTCACAGGTGGTGTTGCTGGGTCTGTGGAACTTAGATTTTTCATTTTCAGAGTAAAAGGGCCATCTTGGAACTAAAGATCTTAGTAACTATTACGCAGGGCTGTGCTCAGGTCTGTGCATACACAGAAAGAGAGGTATTGATTTGGAATAGTCACGGCCAATCGTGATAAACCAATAATAAAGAACAACTTCCTCCATTTTCTTTGGGGATTTGCATTGTAGGGAAAGTTGACAAAACAATTCAAGAAAGAAATGTAAGAATTTTGTGTTGCCGCAGTTGCAGAGTTGTCTTATGGAAGTCTACCCTTCCTCAAGTGTGTGTGCACGGGCGCAGATGCAATGTCAACCACAAGTGGATTTTTTTCCATGAGAATATGTGTCTCTCTGTTGGGGTCCAGTGTTTTCTTATTGGGTTTCCCACAGGCATCAAAGCTAACACTGGTGTTTCTGATAGGATTCGTGTATAGCAAAGCGGGGGTGCGCCTTGAGGGAGAGAGAAGGGCACACCGTGGCTGTGATTTTGAGTCCTCAGCATGTCATTTCTAACCGCTGCCCCTGTGACCCCTTCAGATCTATGAAGACTCGATCGTCTTACAGTCCGTGTTTAAGAGCGCTCGGCAGAAAATTGCCAAAGAGGAAGAGAGCGAGGAAGACAGCAATGAGGAGGAGGAGGAGGAAGATGAAGAGGAGTCGGAGTCGGAGGGTAAGACCAGGCATGTGTTTCCCCCACTTCTGTGCCTCTTGTCACCTGCAGAGACGGTTCCACAGATGCTAACAAAACAGGTGTTTGAGTCCGCCGTTCTGTGGCCTCCTCTGTCCTTGCTGGGCAACCTCAGACAGTGTACTTAACCCCGTTCAAGGTCCCTTTCCTTCCCTACAAAACCAAGGTGATGCATGCAGAGAGAGCGAGCTTAGCGTCTGGCCAGGCTCACAGCAAATGCTCACTGAATGTGGTCTTTGAAAAATCAGAGTCATACACATTTTCTACCAACTGTTGATGACACCTATCTGTCACCGTGGCTCTCTGGTCTGGAAGGACTGACGGGAGTGCTGATTCCTAGGCAATCCCCACCCCCCGTTTCTGATTCTGTATCCTGTGTTGGGGCTTGAGAGCCTTTCTAACACTTTCCCAGGAAATCCTGATGGTGTGGGGGCCCAGGATGAGAATCCTTGTCTTGGGAAGTAATTGTCAAAGTGAGTTGGAAATGGGGTCCATTTTATCCATCCTGGATCCCATACTGATCCGGTCTTGATTTAAAATTTTGGTATTTTGTTCATGGATTGTTTTTTGGCATTAGCCTCAAGGTTTTCAAATACTGCATTAGTATGTTTATCTCAATTACTTAGTTTTGGTGCCCTGAGAAAAATTTTTAAGGTCTTAATTTTACCTCTAGGAAAGTTAAGATACAGTGTTCTAGTAGTTTCGGGTGTACAATATAATGTTTCAAGGATTCTCTACCTTCCTCAGTGCTCTTCATGATCAGTGGGTGCTTTAATCCCCATCATCTCTCTCCCTGCTGGTGACCATCAGTTTGTTCTCTGTAGTTAAGAGTCTGTTTCTTGGTTTGTCTTTTTCCTTTGCTTGTTTTGTTTCTCAAATACCATATGATGTCATTCATATGTGGAATTTGTCTTTCTCTGACTTAATTTAGCATAATACTCTCTAGCTCCATCCAGGTCATGGCAAAGTTTATTTTTTATGGCTGAGTCATATTCCTGTGTGGGTGTCACATCTTCTTTATCCCTTCAGAAAATCTGCACCCAAGGCAAATACCTCTTTTGGGACAGCTTCATCCCAACTGCCTTCAGAAGTCTAAACTTGATTACCTAGTTACGTTCTAACCCATACCTCCTCTCCACGTAACTGATCTCTGCAGTGTATGGTTTTCTGTGTAAAACAGCACCAGTGAACTTCAACAATTTTTTTTATTAGGTTTCCTCATTACAAACTGAGTACAGACAACTTGGAAAATACTTTTTTTAAGAAAGGAAACTTTGAAAGGCCAATTCCCAAAGTGTTAAATGTATACCAGGTAATGGGATTACAGTTTTTTTCTGTATGTATTTTCCTCAAAAAGCACAGCGTGCTATTTGGTAGCATAATTTTTCTGTATCTCGAACATTTCCCCGTAGTGCATTGATACAGCAACATCTATCAATGCCCATTAATGAGTCAAACAAAATATATCAGTATCCCTCTAAAAAACACGGTCTTGAAATGTTTTACCCCAAAATCAGTGCAAATATTTTTCAAGCCTCGGATGCATGCATATCCCCCCACAGAACGGAGTCCCTATCTTTGTCAGCTGTGTGTCCAAGTGTCCCCACACTCACATCTCTTCTCTGTGACATTCTCTTCAGTGATTCTGCCTCTTACTAATTCCATGTGGTTGGTCCCCAGTTCTGAGATCTCAGTGTTTGCTGATGTAGATCTGCATAACTTCCCTTAGTCAGGTATCTCCTGATGTTAGAGCCACATTTCTAATCTGCCTTCAAATACCTGTCCTCTTAGCTTCTCCGAGCTCTCTGGAGACTTGGTGTATTACTTTCTACGGCTGCTGTTACAAATCACCACAAAGGTAGTGGCTTAACACACCCCATATTTAGTACCTCACAAGGCTATCGGTCACAGTGTGCTGTGGGTCTCTCTGGACCAGCGTCAAGGTGTCCCTGGGCTGCACGCCTCACTGGAGGCAGGAACCCCTTTCCTGTGTGTCCTCCTTCTGCTGCATCTCTTTGATCTCTTTTCTGCCGCCTCTTGGAGTTTTTAACTGAGATATGACACGTTAGTTTCAGGTGTACAGCATAAGGATTCCATTGTTTGAAGATATTGTAAAATGATCACCACAGTAAGTGTGGTCAGTGTCCATCATCACAGGGGTCCCTGGGCGGCTCAGTCGGTTAAGCTTCTGCCTCTTGGTTTCAGCTCAGGTCATGGTCTCCCTGTATTGTGGGTTCAAACCCTGCATCGGGCTCTGCACTGACAGCATGGAGCCTGCTTCGGATTCTCTGTCTACCTTTTTCTCTGCCCCTTCCCCCCTTGCTTTCTGTCTCTTTCAAAATAAATAAATTTTTAAAAGTTCAAAAAATAGATCCATGGAGGAAGGCACTTGTGGGGAAGAACACTGGGTGTTGCATGGAAACTAATTTGACAATAAACTACTTAAAAAAAAATAGATCCATCACCACAAATAGTTACCAATGTTTTCTTTTGCTGAGAACATACAAGATCTACTTTCTTAGCAAATGTCACAGAATATTAATTACAGTCACCATGTTATACCCCTGATTTATTTTTCAAGCCCAGAAGTTGTACCTTTCAACCCCTTTCACTGACCCGACAGCCCCTACCAATGGCAGTCAGTGATGGGGAGTTTTTTGGTTTTCTTCTTAGGACTTCACATGTAAGTAAGCTTATAGGGTTATTTATCTGTCCTCATTGTACGTAGCATAATGCCCTCTGGGTCTATCCGTGTTGTGAGAAATGGCAAACTTTCCTCTTTTTCACGACTGAGTGATATTTCACCACACACACACACACACACACCCCAACTTTCCTTTACTCACCCACTAAGGGCCACCTAGGGTATTTTCAGACCTTGGCTATTAGCCGCAGTGAACGTGGGGGTTCACACACCTTTTTGATTTGGTGTTATTTTCTTCAATGTAAACTCCACAGGTGGCGTTGCCAGACAATGAGGTCTATTTTTAGATTTTGAGGATGCTCTATACAGCTTTCCATACTGACTGCACAAATTTACAATCCCACCAACAGGGCACAAGGGTCGCCTTTTCTCTGCATCCTCACCAATACCTTTTACCTCTGGTCTTTTGCATCGTAGCCATTTTAAGAGGCGCAAAGTGACAGGTCCTTGTGGTTCTGATCCGCGCTTCCCTGGTGGTGAGCGATACTCGCCCCTTTCCGTCTACTTGTTGGCTTCCTGTTTATGTTTCTGGGAAAGTGTCTATTCAGATTTTTTGCCCATTCTTTTAATTGGGGTGTTTTGCTATTGTAGTTGTAAGTGGTAGAAGAGCTTGCATATTCTGAATATTAACTCCTAAACAGGTAAGAGTTGCACATATTTTCCCCTTTCACTAGGTCGCTTTTTCATTTTGCGGCACAGAAGCTTTTTCATCTGATAGTCACGCTTGTCTGTCTTCTGCTTTTGTTGGAAATGAGTTTTCAGACCTGACACCATAAAGACAAATGTCCCGGAGCTCCCTCCTGATGTTTTCTTCCAGGAGTTTTACTGTTTCAGGTCTTTAATCCTTGTTGAGATCACTCTTGTTATGTAATATTTGGATGGTGTTAAGATGGCGACCCCATTTCTCATTCTTCTGCACGTGGCTGTCCAGTTTTCCCAACACTGTTTACCGAAGAGACTGGCCCTTCACCTTTGTACATTCTTGGCTCCTCTTTTGGAGATGGGCCATCCGTGTGCTTCACCTCTGGGCTCTCGACGCTGCTCCGTCCGTCTGTAGGTCTGTTTTTAATGCCACCATATTGTTTTGATTGCTGTCGCTTTATAATATAGTTTGAAATTAAAGAGCATGATACCTCCTGCTTTGTTTTTTTCCCCCCTCAAGATTGCTTGGGCTATCCTGGATCGTTTGTGCTATCATACAAATTTTAGGGAACTGTTTGTTTCTGTGAAAAATGCCATTGGAATTTTGATAGATTGCATTGAACGGGTTGTTTTGGATAGTATGGGCATGTTAATATAGTACCATTTTCTCCAGTTCATAACAAATATTTTTCCATTTTTTCATTAACATTGGATAGTTTTCAGTTTATATCTCTTTTACCTCCTTGGTTAAATTTGTTCCTAGGTATTTTATTGTGTGAGGCAACTGCCAATGGAATACTTTTCTTAATTTCTTTCTGAAAGCTCATCACTAGTGTTCAAAAATACAGGAGATTTTGGTATATTCATTTTGTATCCTTCTACTTAATTCTTTGATTAACTCTAACATATTTGAAGTCTTTAGCATTTTCTATATGCCTGATCATCTGCAATTAGTGATCGTTTCAGTTCTTCCTTTCCAACTTGGGTGCCTTCTCTTTTGCTTGCCTCATTGCTCAATACAGGACTTCGAATACTATGTTGAATAAAAGTGGCAAGAGTGGGCATGCTTGTTTTTGTTTCTGATCTTACAAGAAAAGGTTCCAGCTTTCCTCCAGTGAGCATATTAGCTGTGGGCTGGTCAGAGATAGCCTTCTTTCTGTTGAGTTACGTTCCTTCTGTATACACTTTGTTGTGAGTTTCTATCCTAAGTGGATGTTGCATTCTGTCAAATGCTTTTTCTACATCTCTTAAGATCCTGATTTTTATCCTTTGTGTTGTTAATGTGGGGTATCACATTTATCGATGAGTGATTTGAACTATCATTGCATGCCTGGAATAAATCCCTCAAGTGTGGGGTATGGTTCTTTTAATGTATTGTTGAGGATATTTGTATCTACGTCCATCAGGGACCTTGGCCTATAAAATTCTTTCCTTGTGGCACCATTGTCTGGTTTGGTATTCAGGTAATGCTGGCCTCAGAAAACGAGGTTGCAAGGGTTTCTTTGAAACTCTTTTGGGGGTGGGGGGAAGAGTTTGAGAGGATTGGTATTCATTCTTCTTTGAACATTTGGTAGAATCCACCAGTGAAGCTGTCTGGACCCGGATTTCTATTAGTTGGGAGGTGTTTGATGACTGATTTGGTCTCCTTACTAATAATAGATCTGTTCATATTTTCTCTCTTATGATTCAGTCTGGATAGGTTTTATATCTCAAGGAATTGATTCATTTCTTCTGGGTTGTCAAATTTGTTGGCATGTAATTGTTCACAATAGTCTCTTATCCTTTGTATTTCAGTGATATCAGTTACGACTTCTCCTTCATGTGTGGTTCTGTGACCTCTCTCTTTCTCGGTGAATGTGGCTAAAGGTTTGTTTATTTTGATTGTTTACAGAGAACCAGCTTATACTTTCATTGATGGGTTCTACTGCCGTTTCACCCTCTATTTGATTTATTTCTGTTCTGATCTTATCTCCTTTCTACTGACTTTGGACTTGGTTTGTTCTTTTTCTAGTTCCTTGAGATGTAAAGTAGGTTGAGATTTTTCTTCCTTCTTGCTACTCCATTTATTGTCATGAACTTGACTCTTAGAAGGGCTTTTGCTGCATAAGTTTTGGTATGCTGTTTTTTATTTTCATTTGTCTCAAGTTTTCTTTTTTTTAATTTCTCCTTTGATTTCTTTGTTGACCCATTGGTGGTTCAGTAACCTTGTTTAATCTTCATGTGTGAATTTCCAATTTTCTTCTTATAATTGTTACCTATTTTCATACCATTGTGGTCAGAAAAATTGCTTTGATACTTCAGTCTTCTTAAGTTCATTATTTTTGAGAGAAAGGTGTGGCGAGAGGCAGAGAGAGTAGACGACACAGAATCCAAAGCAGTCTCTAGGCGCTGAGCTGTCAGCACAGAGCCTGATGCAGGGCTTGACCCCACAAGCCGTGAGATCATGACTTGAGCCAAATGCAGACGCTTACCTGACTGAGCATGGTCTATCTTTCCATTCTATGTGTCATTTTTACTTTCTTTCATCAATGTCTTACCATTCTGTGCTTAAATTCACCCCTCGAGATTTCATTTTTGTGGATGCAATTGTAGGTAGCATTGTCTTCGTTAATTTTGTATCCTACTACTTTGCCAAATTCATTTATTCTAATAGTGTTTTTCTTTTCAAATTTTTATTTAAATCCTAGTTAGTTAACATATAGTGGAATATTGGTTTCAGGAGTAGAATTTAGTGATTCATGACTCACATTTAACATCAGTGCTCATCATAAGTGCCCTCCTTCATATACATCACCTCTGTGGCCCACCTCCATCCACCAGCCCTCAGTTTGTTGTCTATATTATGGTTTGCTTCCCCCCCTCTCTCTCTTTTCCTTTCCCCTATGTTCATCCATATTTAAGTTCTACACATTCTAATAGTGCTTTGGTGGAGCGTCTAGGCTTTTCTACATATAGTATCATGTCCTCCATAAATAGTGACAGTTTTACTTTTTCCTTTCCAACTTGGACACCTTTTCTTTCTTTCTCTTCAATATCTGCTCTGGCCAGGACTTGCACTGCTGTGTTGAATAAAGGTGGCAAGAGGAGGCATCCTTGTCTTGTTCCTGCTCTTACGGGAAGAGCTCTCCGTTTCTCACTACTGAGTATGTTGTTAGCTGTGGGTTTTTGTATATGGACTCTCTTTATGTTGAGGTATGTTCCCTGAGTACCTACTTTGCTAAGAATCTTTATCATAAATGGCTGTTGAATTTTGTCAGATGTGTTTTTGGCATCTTACTGAGATAGGACTATATTGACCTTTTGGTATCAGGGTAATGCTGGTCTTGTAAAATGAGTTTGAAAACATTCCTTTTTCAATTGTTGGGCTAGGTTGAGAAAGGATAGGTTATAACTGTTGAAGTGGTAGAACTCACCTGTGAAGCTTTCTGGTTCTGGATTTTGTTTTATGGTGTTTTAAATGACAGATTCAATTTTATTATTGTATTTGCTCTATTCAGATTTTTTAGTTTTTCCTCACTGAGGTTTCTTAGAAGATGGTTTCTAGAAATGGATCCATTTCTTCTGTTTTCCAATGTGTTGGCATAGAATCATGGTAGTGCATGGTAGTCACTTGTGATGCTTTGTCTTTGATTTTATTCAAGCCCTCTTTTTCTCTTGAGTCTTGGCTACAGGTTTCTCAATCTTGGTTATCATTTCAAACTTGTAGTTCATTGATGTTTTCTATTGTTTAGTCTCAATTTCATTTATTTTCTGATAGTATTTCCTTTCTTCCATTAACTCTGGGCTTTCTCTTTCTAGTTCTTATAGATGTAAAATTGATAGTTTCATGGGGATTTTTGTTACTTGAGGTAAGTTTGTATTGCTCTGAACTTCGCAGCATTTGTTGCACACACAGACTTAGGGCAATTGTGTTTCCATTTTCACTTGTGCAAGAAGAGACTTTTTCATTTCCTTTCTGATTAATTTGTTGACCCTTTGGTTGTTTAGTAGAGTGCTGTGTGGTGTCCGTGTGCTTGGGGTTTTCCAGTTTCCTTCTTGTGAGTGATTTCTAGCTTCATGCTGGGGTAGTTAAAAAGAAGATGCCTTCATTCTTCTTAGATGTACTGAGGATCGTTCTGTGGCCCAACATGTTATCAGTACTGGATAAGGTTGTCCGTGCCCTTGAGAAGCATCATCGGCGATGTTTGGGTCCTAATATTGGGAACATAAATATTTATGAAAGTCAGATCTCCTTGGATTGATCCTCTCTCATGAAAGCCTTTTTCCCTTCCTACAGTCTTTGTTTTAAAGTCTGTTTTGTCTAATGTAAGTATTGCTGCTGCAGGTTTCAATTTGTGTGGGATGTATCTTTTTTTTTAGAGTGAAGTGAATCCCTTACAGACAGGTCTTGCTTTTTCTTATCCACTCATCCAACCTATTTTGACGGCATATTTAGCCCATTTAGATTTAAAGCAATTATTAATAGCGGTGTACTCACTGCCGTTTTGTTTGTTGCTTGCTCTAATTCTTACGGTTCCTTTCTCCTTTTGGTCTCTTCCTCTGTGGTTTCATGACTTGGTTTAGTGGTATCCTTAGTCCTCTTTATTTTTGGTATATTTACTGGAAGTCTTAGCCTTGCGTTATCAGGAGGCTTAAATATAACAGTTTATATTTAGTCTATTTGATCACAACTTAAGTTTTAACATATTCCAAAGCTCTACATTTTTATTATCTCCACCCCACCTCCCATGTTTTAGGTTTTTAAAGTCAATTTTCCATCTCTCTATCTTATATACATACTTGTATATCTCAACTAGTTATTGTAGTTACAGTTATTCTTAATACTTTTGTCTTTAACCTTCATACTAACTTTATATAGTAGTGAACAGATCACTTGTACTTACCTTTGCCAGTGAGATTTATTTTTTCATAGGGTTTGTTACTAGCAGACCTTTATTTTAGCTTGAAAAGTCCCTTTAACACTTCATGTAAGGCTTGTTTGAGGTTGATGAACCTTCACTTTGGCTTGTCTGGAGAACATTTTTCTCTCTCCAATTCTGAATGAAAAACTTGCCAGGTAGAATGTGCGTTTGTTTTCCATTGAGCACTTTACATGTATCTATTACTCCCTTCTGGCAGAGAAAGTATCTGCTGACAAATCTGATCATCTTCTGGGATCTTCCTTGTACTGGTCCAGCCCTGTTTTATTCCATCTTCCGTGGAACTCGCCTCATGAAGTTTTTATTTATTTATTTAGACTGAGCACGAGTGGACGAGGGGCAGAGGGGGAGAGAATGTCCGGGGTTGATCTCCCGAACCATGAGATCATGCCCTGAGCTGGATGTTGAAGCATCTGAGCCACCCCGGCGGCCCAGCTCTGGGACTTTTATTGGACACTTGTTTCTGTTTTCTGTCTCCTTGTGGAAGTCCTCACTATGTCTGTCCATCCATTCTCCTACTCAGTTCGGTGAGCACTTTTATGACCATTATTTTCAACTCCTCATCAGAGTAAGTCCCTAAGGAAAGTAGAGGTAAGCGACAAAGCTCAATTTTTACCTTCCTCTTTCATTCAGAACATTCTACCTCTCTCTCCATCATCCTGGAGTCTGTGTTGTTTTGATGCATTCGTTAAACCACAGTCTCGGAGGTTTAATTTCTTGCTGAGGACGAAACGTACTCAACCCTCACCAACCTCTTGGTGGGCTCTCCCACCTTTGTGATACTCTCAGCAGCCAATTTTATTTTCAGTGGTTCCCAGTGGTTAAGATTGTGCCCAGGACGGGTCTTGGTCTCAAAGGGGAGGATTTCTGTGAACAGCACGGGTTCAGGTGGCTTAGATGCCAGACCCTCAGGCAGCCGCTTTTAAGGTCTGCCACAATCCATACCGCTGCTAGGTCCTAAGCATAAGGCTGCTGCCACCAGAGTCAGGTGGCCCGGGGCCGGCAGACATAGAAACCAGGGCGCCACATGCGTGTGGAGAGGGCCCCTGCGCCCTCCTGGCTCTCTCTAGAGCGTGGCAGAGATCCAGGCCCTGCCCGGAGCCGCGAATGGAGTCCTGCCTGTCTTTAGATAGATGTGTGTTTAACCAGAAGCCTGCCCGTCAGACTGCATCTGTGGAACTAGGGTAATGGGGGTCTTGGACTCTTGCCTTTTGCTGTGCCCTGAGGGGGTGGCAGGTGCCAAAATGGAGGACCCAGAGGAGGGTAGACGCTCCTTTGCAGGAGACCAACTTGTGTGAGGGAAAGAGAAGGTGCATGATGCCTCCCTCCTCCGAGGGCACCCCTGCAGGCCTTTACAGAAGTGTGTCAGTGAGATGTCTGTCAGGTTTTAATACAACAAATGAGGCTTCTTCACGTAAAGTCTGGGTGCCTCTCAGTCGTTGCCCCTTTACTGGATCCTGGGGCAAGACACCCCCTTTGCCAGCTCACGCGAGCACCGTGGGGTTCTTGGATGTGAGACCCACTGGTTTTCAAAGTCACCTGTTTTAGGGACTCCTCTCTCAGCTGCAGGGCTTAACCGTTGGGGTGCCTGATGTGGGGCTCAAACCCTCCACTCCTCAGGGAGCATCTCCACGTTTTGAGTTCACCTCTTGATCGTGGGTCACCACCCCGGGGGTGGGATTTATGGTGGGAATGTGTCTCAGCCTCTCCTGTGGGTCGGACGTTTCTTCCTCATTGGGCTAATGTGTGGACATCACTTGGCTAGTTTTGGGGTTTTCCCCCACCCTGAGGAAATTGTTCTATATATAGCTGTAGTTTCAGTGTGTCCTCAGCAGGTGGGTTCAGAACCTTCCTGCAGCGCCGCCATCGTGACCAGAACCTCCTCCTCTTCTGTTAAGGACGCGGGCCTCCCATGGTTAATCCAGGATTAGCTCTCCTTCTGAAGGTCAGCTGATTAGCAACGTTAATCCCTTTTGCCATGTAATGAAACATTTTGGGGATTAGGACAGGGCCCTCTACGAGGGGCCATTATCCTGCCTGCTGCCCTTGATAAAGGACACTTCATGGGTCCATAAAGGTGGCACCATAAAGCCAGTGTGGTGCTCATCTGACGGTCCAGTCTTTCAGTCCCAGTTTTGCAGGGCAGCCTGTCAGGGGAGTTTTTTGACAGCCAAGTACATGTTGACTGACACACAGAATCTGGTAGCTTTAGAGTATCTTGCACCCCAAGGTGTATTTAAAGACACACATCCTGGGGCGCCTGGGTGGCTCAGTCGGTTAAGCGTCCGACTTCGGCTCAGGTCATGATCTCACGGTTCGTGGGTTTGAGCCCCGCGTCTCTGTGCTGACTGCTAGCTCAGAGCCTGGAGCCTGTCTTCAGATCCTGTGACTCCTTTTCTCTCCGACCCTCCCCTGCTCACGCTGTCTCTCTCTGTCTCAAAAATAAATTAAAAAACATTAAAAATAAATAAATAAAATAAAGACAGCCTCCTTCCCTTACCAGTCTCCTGCCCTTTCACAGCTGGCATGGGTTTTCCGGACTGCAAATGTCAGGAAGTGCTCCACCTGTAGACATAGCTATTTCACATCCTCTCCATCGAGAAACATTTTAGGGGTGCCTGGGCGGCTCAGTCGGCTAAGCGTCTGCATTTGGTCCAGGTCATGATCTCATGGTTTCTGAGCTTTAGCCCCATGTCGGGCTCTGTGCTGAGGCTCAGAAACTGTAGCTGCTTCAAAATCTGTATCCTTCTCTCAAAAAAAAGAAAGGTTTTAGAGGTGGCACACCTGGGTCGCTCAGTTGGTTGAGCGTCTGACTCCTTCGGCTCAGGTCCTGATCTCATAGTTTGTGGCCTCGGGCTCTGTGCTGACGGCTCAGAAACTGGAGCCTGCTTCCAATTCTGTGTCTCCCTCTCTACCAAAAATAAACAAAAAAATGTTAGAAGATTTGAGGTTTTTTAGAGGACTTCATAATTTGCCTGCCTTTGCGCACTCGGGTGGAGGGCGTACTTTGGACCTACAGTTCGGAACAGCTCCCGTCTCCTCTTTGTGGTTAGCCTGTGCTCCCGGGGAAGATTCCATTTGTGTAAATGTTCTGGTGGGTTCCTCCGCTTCACAAAGCAAGTCTGAAAAAAAACTCATCCTGGGGGCCTAGGTGGTTCAGTCAGTTAAGTGTCCAACTCTTTAAAAAAAGGAAAAAGAAAAAAACTCTCATCTCTCAGCTTCCTTCTGAGGCTATAATTCCCTCCGTGACCATACTCATCTCCAGGTGCCTTCAGACCCCATAAGCCTGATATTCCAGTATAACTGGTTTGAAGGAGAGCCCCGCATCTGCAGGGACTTGGTCCTCGAATCCTCCCCCTGGCACCTGCGGACTCCTGTCTCGGCCCGATGCCGCGGGACGCGTGGTCCCCGCACGCTGGCACACGGGCGTGCCGCTGTGCTGGTCCCCGCTGAGCTCCGCCGCACATCTTTATTCCCGTCCCCGGAACAGCCCTGGAGGGAGACAAGGATGCCATGTAGTGAAGGTCCATTTAGCAGGATGCTGGTAAAAATTTACCAAGTTCTGCCAACCCTGTCCACAAATAGGTTTACAGCAGGAGGTTCAGGAATTTCTAGTGCACCATGGAAGTGGAACAATTACAGGCCTTCGAAAGAATTAGGGGGAAGGGCAGCTGGGTGGCTCAGTCAGTCAGTTAAGCCTCTGACTTTGGCTCAGGGCATGATCTCGAGGTTTGTGAGTTCGAGCCCCGCGTTGGGCTCTGTGCTGACAGCTCCAAACCTGCTTTGGATTCTTTGTCCCTGCCTCTCTCTCTTTCAGAAAAACTTAGACCGCTATGTCTCTTAATGGGTAGAAATGTCCCACATACGTGAGCATACAGGCAAGGCGTCTCGTTTGAGCCACAGAAAACCGAGTGTGCGCACATGCTTGACATCTTCACGCAAACTGTGTTTTCCAGAAATCACCACCAGAAAGAGAATAAGGACTTCCCCCAGATGGGGGGAAAGGGAGCAGTCACAGTCATTTCAGTTTCCATTTGCTACCTTTTTGTGCTGTTATTATTCAACTATGTGAAATTTCTTTTTAAGTCAACTAGAATTGAATTATCTCCATGGTAACACTGGCCTTTTAAAAAAAATTTTTTTTAAAGCTCTACGCTTATTTGTCCTTTTTCCTGCAAAACCTTCCAGAAGTAGGGAAGGCCACTCTGTTTAATCCTGCGGAGGGAGAGCCCCGTCTGGCTGGTTAAGAGAAACGCACAAGGACCCAACCTTCTGTAAGACCTCATTCCTCACGCTTCCGGCCTAGGGGGACCATGTTCATTTATCCTCCTAGGAGAAGTCTGTGAGCGGAAGGGGTGCTAACACGGCCATGGAGACCAAGCATAAATTGAGAACGTTCCAGATGCTCTGGGACTTTCTGATGTCTCACGTGCGGCTTGGCACCCCCTTATGGCTACCTGAGGAAGGACGTCCCCGCAGTGGCTCACTGCGGTTTTGTCTTTGTTGCAGCAAAGTCTGTCAAGGTGAAAATCAAGCTCAATAAAAAGGAAGAGAAAGGCCGGGACAAGGGCAAAGGCAAGAAAAGGCCGAACCGAGGGAAGGCCAAGCCCGTGGTGAGCGACTTCGACAGCGATGAGGAGCAGGAGGAAAATGTAAGCGGGCCAGGCTGTGGCCCAGGCCCACGAGCCCTCTCCCCTCCTTCCCGCTTCTGTAACACTCTTTATCTCCAGAAATGGAAACATCAAGACCGGAGGGAGAGTTTGTTATTAAGGGTTGTGAACTAAAGCCGCAGGACGCAGGACCAAGAATTCCGGGCTCGTGTTCAGTGTTCTCATCGTCTTCAAAGATGAAAAACTAGCCCAGCGCATTTCCTTCTCTCCTCTCTTCATCCATCTTCCTGCCACTTCCCAACCCAGCTGTCTTCATGGTGGATGAATTCAGGACCGTTTATGGAGCCAGGCCCTGAAATAATGACCTTCCCCTAGGATAATGCTTCTCTTGCTGGCTCCATATCCCAGAAACCAGGGCCCAGGTTGGATGGCCCAGGTCACCGTAGCAAACAGGAGAGGCTGAATTCAGACCCAAACAGCACGACCCTGTCCCCCCATGCGGGCAGCAAGTGGCATTGCTGGCCGAAACGTCTGCTGTCGGGCCTTGGGAAGTACCCTCCTTTACTCCCTTTCCAGACCAAACAGTTTTGGTCTTGCTGGAGGCCACCGCCATCCGGGTTTGGTGAACACATCTGAGACTCCTTACCCCAGCCCACACCCAGCCTTTACCCTTGGTGCAGCCTTTTTCAAATACATTTAAAATGCTGTGTTTAGAAGACTCACCCATGAGTAGACCTCAGATGGATGGGACTTCTACCTCTGGTGAATTTTCTAAACCTGTCGTGTTAAGAACGACCAGCCCTGCACTTTTCGTGCCACACTGACAGAGAGCAAGGCAGTAGTACAAATGGCGGGACTTGCTTTGGGATTTCCCAGTGGGGGCCCCCCTTTTTAGCTTGGATTCCTTGCAAGCATCTTGCTGCCTTGGCGCAGAATGAAGAGACTTGGGTTGACTCTTTCCAAAACATCACTTTTCTACCTGGCCCCGGGATGGCTGATGAGGTCTTTTTCTTAGATGTCATCTCATTCATTTTGTCTTGTTTTTATTTTTAGGAACAGTCAGAAGCAAGCGGAACTGACGATGAGTGATGAGTGTGGACCTTTTTTCCCTCGGTAGAATGGAGTTCCTTCTCCCCTCTCTCATTTCTACCCAGTGAGTTCATTTGTCCTATGGGCACTGGGTTGTTTCTGTATCATCTTCATCTATAAACTAGCTTTAGGATAGTGCCAGACAAACATATGATATCATGGTGTAAAAACACACGTACACACACACTTGTAACATATTGTGACCAAATGGGCCTCAAAGATTCAAAGATTAAAACAAAGCTTTTGATGGAAAATACGTGGGTAGATAGTATATTTCTATGGGTGGGTCTAATTTGGTAACGGTTTGATTGTGCCTGGTTTTACCACCTGTTGAGATGAGAAGATTTTTTTTGTCTTTTTGTAGCACTGATAACCAGGAGAAGCCATTAAAAGCCACTGGTTATTTTATTTTTCATCAGGCAATTTTCAAACTTTTTATTTGTTTGGTATTGTTTTTTTTTTTTGTTTGTTTTTTTACACTGTGGTACATATAAGCGACTTTAATAGGTAATAAGTGTACAGTAATTAGATTTCACCTGCATAGACATTTTTCCATTTTATGCTCTATGATCTGAAAAAAAAAATGCTTTTTGAACTGTATAAGATTTATGTCTACTGTAAACATTGCTTAATTTTTTTTGGCTCTTGATTTTAAAAAAAGTTTTGAAAGCGCTATTGAATATTGCAGTCTCTCTAGTGTATTGGATGGCTCTTCCCGTCACACCGATCTCCTGTGTTCCCTGTGTCGTCTCCTCCCTAAAGTGTACTTAATCTTTGCTTTCTTTGCACAATGTCTTTGGTTGCAAGTCATAAGCCTGAGGCAAATAAAATTCCAGTAATTTCCAAGAATGTGGTGGTGGTGCTTTCCTAATAAAGAGACAATTTAGCTCCACAAACGCTGCCTCTTGTTTTTTTTTGAGTTCTAGGGGCTTGAGATCCCAGTGCCTGAGTGGAGGCCTCCTGCTGAGGGCTGGGCACTCTCTTCCTCCCGAAGGTAAGGGGGGGGGGGGGGGGGGGGGGGGCGGAAGGCCGAGAGAGCCGGTCTCCTGGGACGAACCAGGCTTGTTGCAAGGGACCGGAGCCCATTGCTTTCATGATTTTAACCTCCAGCAATGGGAGACATTTGCTGCCATGGACCAAGCCCCACTAAACCTTTTCTGGTGCTTTAAATTCTGTGTAGGAGCCAGAGAATATGGATGGCAATGTAGACTTACAGTAGACTAGGTATGTAATAAAGCGGTATCACTGTCTTTTGGTTTTTCAAAGACTTCACAGGTGTTCAAGAGAAAAAGACCGATTCGATGCACCCATATACTCTCCTGCTAAGATTCAACAATGGTTGGTATTTGAAAATAAGTCCCGGCTGTCATGACACGTCACCCCTAAGTACTTGAGCAGAAATCTCCAACTATTCAAGCCGTCTCCTGGTTCCCACAACCCCACGTTCATTCCCAAGGTTAATGAGCGCTAGCTTCTGCGTACCTCAGGGGTCATCCCGTCCCGTTTCCCCAGCGGTCCCCAAGGTGTCTTGCATTCATTTGCTTTTACAAGTTTTCAAAGAACACCAGTGCCTTCTCTCTTAGACGTCATTACGACAGAGACCAACATGCAAAAGGTTTCTCTCTTCTCTAATGGGTTGATAAATTAGAACTACCTCAGGAGAACTATCATGAAGAATCACCAACGACTCCTGCCTGGAATCTTGAAGGAAATCTAACCGTCACAAAATGCATCCTCCTGAGAGCCTCCTTTCTCCCACTCCGTGTCAGCGCTCACGTCTGACTTTCCAGGTAGTCTAAGCATTACACAGCGTGTGGAGGTTCCTTTCCTCTTTGTTTATAGAGTTCGCCGACCCCAGTAGGATTAGAGACTCGCATCTAAGAATCCACTGTATTAGATGCTGTTACTGAATGCCTGGGTCTCAGTTCAAGGAGACGAGTCTTACCTCCCTGCTGCCACTGCCATTTCTGATACTTGCTGTACAGACTGGACCGTCAGCCTCAGAGGCACTCCTGCTCTAACGCCATCCGACCACTGCCTTTATGGTTCAGATTTTCTATTGTGGAAGCCTGTCCTCTAATTCTTACCCTGCAGCCTTAGGTATGTGGTTCTCCCCGGCTCCAGCAGACATGAGAGGTGGTGGGGAGAGTGAGCACGCGTTAGCCAAAGGGAAGCCATTCTGCTCATGTTTTATCCTCTTCGTGCCCGCCCTTGGGTTCAGCTCAAGGGGCTGAGCCGGGGTGGGGCGGGGAGGGGCTGAGTTCTAAGGTCTGTGGTTTACTAGGAATGCAGGAAGGAAGCTAAGAGTATAGGGAAATGTACTGGATCCCTTAATGGGTTTATTTAATTATAGGAACCTTGTGAAGAAGGCAGAGTTGTTGTTTAATGTTATTTTTGAGAGAGCGAGTGAGCGAGCATGAGCAGGGAGGGGCAGAGAGAGAGGGAGACACAGAATCTGAAGCAGGCTCCAGGCTCTGAGCTGTCAGCACGGAGCCCGATGCATTGCTCAAACTCACCGACCCCAAGATCATGATGACCTGAGCTAAAGTTGGGCGCTCAACTGACTGAGCCCCCAGGAACCCCAAGAAGGCCTAGTTCTCATTCCTCTTGTACACGTAAGGACCATGCAAACAAGAGACTGAGTAGCTGTGGCCAGTGCACCAAAGCTTGGACGTGAGGTCCCGGGCCCACGTTTCCTCTCCAGCAAGAGAGACGCGGAACGGGTCTTGTTCATCAGCCCCCCGCACCCACTTGCTGTGCGCTGGCTAACACAGCCAGGCTTACCGGTCAGTCTTGACTCCGTTTTCGGGATCCCCTGGTGCGAATGCCACTCTCCTCTGAGACCCAAGTTCCTGGGCTGGGCTCCTCTACCCCACCCCGGCTCTTCCTTCTCAGTGACTCGCCACTCCCCAAGGGCAGGAGCGTGGCCCTTAGACCCCAACCGACCGGGACCACGCTACTGCCCTCCAGGTGGTTCTGGCACAGGCACCGGTTGAGAAAGCACCACCAGCTCCATCACATTCTCAATCTCTGTTATTTCCCTCCCGGGCAATGACAGGACCCCACGCGGAACCCAGTCCTGATGTACAGGACTGGTACAGGCGTACGCCTCCGTCTCCCAGCAGCCGCTCCACTCCCATCAATATAAATGAGAATAAGTGACAAAGCCGCATATTTCCTCCCTGTCTCTGACAAAGCTTTCCTGTCCCAGACGTGACCAGGAAGCAATCTTCATTTGCGCGAAACTCCAACCTCTTTCAGACTGATAAGCAGACCACACACGTTTCCCCAAGTGCTGCACCTTATCAAAAGGACAGAGAATCTCTCTTCATGAATAAATGTAGTTTCCATGAAAATTTTATACTAACAGTCAGTTTTCCCGTACAGAGATCTTGGAAGAGTAGCCACGTCTATTCCTCTTCTCAAAATTTCCTAAGAGCGACATCAAGCCCCGGAAAGCAGTTTCCATCCTTGCTCCTTATCCTGCCCAAGGGTAGCCATCTCAGCATTTCGATCACGTGGGGAGAGACCATCAACAGCGATGAGGCGCAGTGTGAGCGACAGTGACGGATAGGTCTAGAAGAGCTTAGAGGGACGCCCCGGTGAGCGGTCCTCATCTCCGGTGGGGTTTAGGACCTCGGACTTAAGGGCCAGGGGAAGGGCCATGTTCCAAACCCCTGAGCCCTTTATGTAAGAAGGTGTCTGTTTCCTGCATCACTTTCAGTCGGGATTTTCTATATTGAAGAAGGCAAAACAACTACGGCAAGAGTACGGGGAAATCAGCTTCCTGTTTATAAACACCGGGTTTTATTATGTACAAGAAAGAGGCCTTTGTGAACCCAAGAAATGTTCTGAAGTAAGGCTCGCTGTGAGAGGATAAGCATCAAAGGAAACGGACGCATGGTCCCTCTAGCACATCGATCTGTCTTTAAAACTATCCTGCAAAAGCTTGAATTAAAGTCCACTATAACATGGACACGTGTCCACCACAAATAGTGAAAGAATACCAAAGAAAATTAGGTTTCACCCCCGTGAGGCCATCGGCAATAACGGCTTGCTGTTCTTGTTTACATAAACACCGCACATCCTATATATTGTCAGAGGTCGGCTCCCAGTCGTCACCAACATCACCTGGCAATAAGATGACCTGAATTTACCCCCCAATGCAGTAGGGAGAGTGCCACCTTGTTGGAGCTTGGCTAGTTTGAAAGCGAAGGTCAAGGTTGAATTTTATTGAAATTTGATCTAAGGCAGGTCTTTCCACTACGTGGGGATTTGGCTAGAATGCAGAAGATCACCCTATAAAAATTCAGGACTGGTGTAGGTAGTAAAGCAAGGATTTTGAGTAGAGATTCAAAGGATCTGGGGGCATAGAGGTCAGTTTTGGTGCTTTGTTAAAGAGGTGATGGGTCTATGACGAAGTTCATGTAATGAGCAATAGTTATTTGCTTGGGCAAGAGTCTCCTTAATACTAAGACTGTGCTAATGAAGACTATGTATTTTCAAGTTTTGTTTTGTTTTTAGAGCACACGTGAGTGGGAGAAAAAGATAATCTTAAGCAGGCTCCACGCCCTATGCAGAGCCCAACATGGGGCTGGATCCACAACCCTCAGATCATGACCTGAATTGAAATTAAGAGTCAGATTCTCAACCACCTGAACCACCCCGGTGCCCCTAAAGTCTTTTTAATATAGATAGTAAGCAGCAAGGTGTGTGTGTGTAAATGTCCCTGTTTTTTTAATTTTTTAAAGGCCCTTACTACTCTCTACACCTTGCTTTACACTGTTCTATGTCACCAGAGATTAAATTCACTTAAAATTTTTTTCTGTAGGATAGGAACCTTTGTTATCCTGTTCATTTTGAAAGGAATCTATGCACATTGTAGAAAACAGGGAAAGTAAAGGATGTATGAAGGAGAGACCACTGACCTCCTACAGTCCAGAGAGAAAGTGCTTGTTTCTGGTCTGGCATTCCAGGAGCTGGGAAGTCCTGTCTGCCATTGGCACACAAGAAAGAAGCTAACACACTGAAAATGACCAGGTTGTATTTAAATGATCAGAGAACCACAGTCCAAGTGCAAACCACCATCTCTACAAGTGAAGGGAGCGGCAGGTACAGAGCATCACCACGGGCTCCCTGAGGCCGAAGACCGGAAGCAGCCTGGGAGAACCTAATCTGTAACCAATGAATCGCTGGAGGCTCGGTGTGGACAAGTTTGAGAGACAGAAGTGCGGAGCGAGGGGTGTCTGGGTGGCTCAATGGATAAAGCATCCGACTGCTGACTGCAGCTCAGGTCATCATCTCACAGTTTGTGAGTTCAAGCCCTGCATCTATCAATGCAGAGTCTCCTTGGGATTCTCTCCCCTCGGTCTGTGCCCCTCCCCAAGACTTGCCCGCTGTCTCTCTCTGAAATAAATCAACTTAAAAAAACACCAAGGTATCCAGTGTTAGCAGGGGCCCCCCTTCCATGACTTATACTTCCTACAGCCCATTAGTTTCTCACGGTGAGGATTCGAGAAAAATCCCCTTGGGCTTTGAGCAAAAGGAAAGGAAAGTAGCTGGGTTTTTTAAGTTGTTTTAATGTCTGTCTATTTTTGAGAGAGGAAGAGAGCATGAACAGAGGAGGGACAGAAAAAGAGGGAGACACAGAATGTGAAGCAGGCTCCAGGCGCCAAGCTGTCAGCACACAGCTCTGACTTGGGGCTCAAAGCCACGACCGGTGAGATCATGACCTGAGCCACAATCGGACACATAATCTACCAAGCCACCCAGACGCCTCAAAAATAGCAGTTTTTAAATATGCCCAGAATATTCTGTTCTTTTTAACAAGACCTGTTCTCAACAGAAATGATTTTATTGGAGACTAACCAACTTGGAAGAAAGGAAACACCCAACTCCAGGACACCCCAGCCCTCCTGCCTTTCCAATGGTCGGGGGAGGGGAGGGGAAGCAATCCCAGAAGCCCATGTGAAGGTCACACCCCCAGAGGAACAGGGGCACTTTGAGACTAGACATTGATTTTGTACCCTGCGACTTTGCTGAACTCATGGATCAGTTCTAGCAGCTTTTTGGTGGAGTCTTTGGGTTTTCCATGTAGAGTATCGTGTCATCAGTGAAAAGTGAAACTTGACTTCATCTTTGCCAATTTGGATGCCTTTTGTTGTCTGATTGCTGATGCTAGGACTTCCAGCACTATGTTAAACAGCAGGGGTGAGTGGACACCCCTGTCGTGTTCCCGATCTCGGGGGAAAGCTCTCAGTTTTTCCCCACTGAGGATGATATTAGCTGTGGGCTTTTCATAAATGGCTCTTACGATGTTAAGATATGTTCCTTCTATCCTGACTTTGAGGGTTTTTATTTTTAATTTTTTTACTTTATTTTTGAGAGACAGAGAGAGACAGAGGTGAACAGGGGAAGGACAGAAAGAGAGGGAGACAGAATTGGAAGCAGGTTCCAGGCTCTGAGCTAGCAGTCAGCACAGAGCCCAACACGGAGCTCGAACCCATGAACCGCGAGATCATGACCTAAGCTGAAGTCAGACACTCAACCGACTGAGCCACCCATATCCTGTCTTCTATTAATGTGATGTAACCCATTGATTTGCGAATACTGAACCAGCCCTGCAGCCCAGGAATGAATCCTTTTTAATATACTGTTGAATTTGATTTGCTAGTATCTTGTTCAGAATTTTTGCATCCATATTCATCAGAAATATTGGCCTGTAGTTCTGCTGGTTTTAGAATCAAGGCAATTCTGGCTTCACAGAATGAGTCTAAGTTTTCCTTCCATTTATGTTTTTTGGAACAGCTTGGGAAGTCTAGGTATTAACTCTGCTTTAAATGTCTGGTAGAATTCCCCTGGGAAGTCATCTGGCCCAGGCCTCTTATTTGTTGGGAGATTTTTGATAACGGATTTAATTTCTTCACTGGTTATGGGTCTGTTCAAATTTTCTATGTCTTCCCACTTGAGTTTTGGTAGTATGTGGGTGTCTAAGACTTTTCCATTTCTTCCAGATTGAAAAATTATATGCCAACAAACTGGACATAGTATTCTCGAATACTTATTTGTATTTCTGTGGGGTTGGTTGTGATCTCTCCTCTTTCAGTCATGATTTTATCTATTTGGGTCCTCTCTCTTTTCTTTTTGAGAGGCCTGGCTAGGGATTTACCCATTTTGTTTATTTTAAAGAAAACAGCTTTTAGAATCATTGATCTGTTCTACTATTTTTTGGGAGGGTTCTATATTGTTTCTGCTCTGATCTTTATTATTTCTTTTCTGCTGCTGGGTTTGGGGTGTCTTTGCTATTCTGCTTGTAATTTCTTTAGGTGTGCCATTAGATTTTGTAGTTGGGATTTTTCTTATTTCTGAAAAAGGCCTGGATTGCAGTGTATTTTCCTCTTAGGAATGCCTTTGCTGCGTCCCAGAGGGTTTGGACTGTCGTATTTTCATTTTCATTTGATTCCATCTATTTTTTTCATTTCTTCTTTAATTGCCTGGTTGACCCATGAGCTCTAATTTAGGAGGATGTTCTTTAATCCCCCAGCATTTGGAAGCTTTCCAAATGTTTCCTTGCGGTTGATTTCAAGTTGTATAGCATTGGGATCTGAAAATATGCATGGTATGATCTCAGTTCTTTTACATTTATTCAGGGCTGTTTTGTGACGTAGTATGTGATCTATCTTGGGGAATGTTCTGGGCACATGTACTCCAATGTTTACAGCAGCACTTTCAACAATAGTCAAATTATGCCAAGAGCCCAAATGTCCATCAACTGATGAATGGATAAAAAAGATGTGGTATATACAGGGGCACCTGGGTGGCTCAGTCGGTTAAGCATCCGACTTTGCTTGCGGTTCAAGCCCTGCATTGAGCTCTGTGCGGACGGCTCAGAGCCTGGAGCCTGCTTCAGATTCTGTGTCTGTCTGTCTGTCTCTCTCCCTCCCTCCCCTATTCATGCTCTGCTTCTCTCTCAAAAATAAATAATAAAACAAACATTAAAAAAAAAGATGCGGTACATACATATATAAACGAATACGACTTGGCAATGACAAAGAATGAAATAATGCCATTTGCAACAATGTGGATGGAACTGAAATGCATTATGCTAAGTGAATTAAATCAGATAAAGACAGATACTGTATGTTTTCACTCATAGGTGGAACCTGAGAAACTTAGGAGAAAACCATGGCGGGGGGGGGGGGGCGCGGAAATAGTTTCAAACAGAGAGGGAGGCAAACCCTAAGAGACTCTTAGTTACAGAGAACAAACTGAGGGTAGATGGCAGGGGGGCGAGTGACAGGCAAAGAGGAGAAAATGGGTGGCAGGCCTTGAGGATGCCACTTGTTGGGATAAGTACTGGGTATTGTTGTACACAATGAATCGTGGAAATCTACCCCTGAAGCCAACAGCACACTGTATACTGTATGTCAGCTAACTTGACAATAAATTATATTAAAAAAAAATTTAAAAAGACTGAGACCAGAGCACAGGGCTGGGTAACGGGGCCTCTCCCCCAGCACGAGAGACAGAGAGAGAGACAGAGAGAGACAGACACACAGACAGACACAGGGAGGGAGGGAGGATCAACAGAGGATCCCAAGCAGACTCTGTGCTGACAGCAGCGAGCCCGATGCAGGGCTTGAACCCATGAGCTATGATATCATGACGTGAGCCAGAACTGGACGCTCAACCAAGCCATCAAGCTGCCCCGTTAGGCGGGTTTTTTAAAGTCTCTAGGGAAACCCAGAGATAACAAAGGAGACACAAGAAACCATAGGGAATTTTGCCCCTGCCAAAGCAAACAGTGAACCCAGGCAGAGAAACCTAAGATGTCACATCGAGGCCAGTTTGCCTAGTACATCATTACTTTTTTCACCTAGTACATTATATTCTACTTGCAACAAAGAAAATGACCAGCCACACTACAAAACACATTTTGAAGACACAGCATCTGAAGGAGACTAGATATGGCAAAGATGTTGGGCTTATCAGAGAATTTTAAACAACTAATTAATATGGTAAGGGCGCTGAAGGAAAAAGTAGGAACCATTGCAAGAATATGGGTAATGTAAGCAGAGAGATGGAAATTCAATCAAAAGGAAATGCTAGAAATTAAAAAAAAAAAAACCACTAACAAACAAATGCCTTTGATAGGCTCTTTAGTAGACTGGTCACAGCCAGGAATTATGGGATAATTAAAAAGATGTAACATATGCATAATGGGAATACCAGAAGGGAGAAAGGAAAAGGAACATAAGAAATATTTGAACCGATAATGACGGAGAATTCCCAAAGCTAATGACAGACACCAAATCCAAGATCCAGGAAGCTTCAAGAAAACCACGGGGCGCCTGGATGGCTCAGTCAGTTGAGTGTCCAACTTCAGCTCAGGTCATCATCTCACAGTCCGTGGGTTCAAGCCCCATGTCGGGCTCTGTACTGACAGCTCAGAGCCTGGAGCTGCTTCAGATTCTGTGTGTCCCCCCCGCTCCCGCCCCTCCCTTGCTCACTCAGTCTCTGTCTCTCAAAATTAAATAAAGAAATTAAAAACAGTTTTAAGAAAGCAAGCAAGAAGAAAACCAAGCAGGTTGAATTAAAAAAAATTATACTTAGGCCTATCATATTCAAACTTCAGAAAACTAAAGACAACGGGGAAAAAATCTTGATAAAGCCAGTGCGTGGGGGGATGGGGGGGATCCCTTACCTTTAGAGGAATTACATCAGAATATCCTCAGAAACTATGCACGAGAGTGAAGTGAAATATTTAAAATGTTAAAAGAATCACAAACCTAGCCTTCTGTGCCTAGCTAAATTATGCTTCAAAGGGAAGGAAAAATAAATACATTTTTAGACACAAAAACTGAGGGGGGGGTGACCTGCTTTGCAAGAAACATTAAACTAAGTTTCTAAAGAGGAAAACTGTATCAGTCAGAAACTTGGATCTATGTTAAGGAAGGAAGAGCACTCGAAAGAGGAATGAATGAAGGGAAAATAAAAACTTCATGTTTCTTACTCTTAACTGATCACAGAGGTATGAGTTTGTTAGAAATAACAGCAACAAAGTATTCCACGATTATAGTTTACGGGTAAATGAAATGGAAAGGCATGAACATACGGGGTGAGGGGAAACTGAAAATACTTTGCTATAAAACCCTCGCACTGCCCGTGTAGTGGTGCGGTGTTCTATCCGAGGGGGCTTGTCTTAGTTGTATATTGTAAACTCCAGGGCAACCGTGTGTGTGTGTGTGTGTGTGTGTGTGTGTGTGTGTGTGTGTGAGAGAGAGAGAGAGAGAGAGAGAGAGAGAGAGATGCCGAGAAGGAAAAAAAATGGAATTATATGAAAGTAAAATCACAGTAGGTAAAGAAAGACAAAAGGCAACGAATAGGAAACAGTAACAAATATGGTCCTATTAATCCAAACATATCAACAATCACTTAAAAGATCGACGGTTGAAATACACCACCTAAAAGACATATCGTGTCACAGTGAACCACACACAAGCCCCAACCTAACATTGACTTTTTAAACAGAGAAGCGTGAAGACTAAAAGTAAAGAAACAGAGGAAGATGCCTCGTGCTAACACTCATCAAAAGGCAGGTGGAGTAGATGTAATGTCAGACAAAGCTCACTTCGGAGCAAGGAAAATATCGGAGACAAAGAGAGTCATCACATGGGGGGCACCTGGGTTCTCAGTTGGTTGAGCCTCCGACTTCAGCTCAGGTCATGATCTCACATTTGTGGGTTCGAGCCCTGCGTTGGGCTCTGTGCTGACAGCTCAGAGCCTGGAGCCTGCTTTCAGTTCTGTGTCTCCCTCTCTCTCTGCCCCTCCCCCACTCATGCTCTCTGTCTCAAAAATAAATAAAACATTAAAAAAAAAAAAAGTCATCACATGGTAACATGATGAATGGGTCCGTTCTCCAGAGAGACATACTCTTAAAATTTTATTTCCCTTAAATTTGCTCCTGTCTCTGTACTTTGCCCCGATTTATTAAGATCTAACTTACACACAGTAAAATTTGCCTATTTTTAAAAGTAGGGTTTGGGCATCTTCACAATCAAGATATAAAACATTTTTATTACCCTCAATTTTTCTCACACCCTTTTTCATCCATTTCTTCCCCTGACCCTCAGACTCCGGAATCCGCTCATCTGCTTTATGTCCCTGGAGTGTGGTCTTTTCTAGAATCTCATATAACTGGAATACACATTATATGGTCTTCTGTGTTGGATTTCTTTCACTTACCCTAATATCTCTGAGATGCATTTATGTTATATACGTGTTATGTGCCTTTGTATTACTGAGTCGTCTTTCATCATATGAACATCTCACAATTTGTCTCTTCACGACACGATGGACATCTGGGTTGTTTCCAGTTCCTGGCTACTATAAATGTTGCCGTAAATATTGGGGTACAAATGTTTGTGTTGACATATCTTCAGTCCTTTTAAGGTGAACAGAGGAATGAGATTGTCGGGTCTATGGTAAGGATTTAACTTCATAAGATAATGGCCACTTGAGATCTGTATGAGAAGGAAGAAAAGATCTCTAACCCTTATACCTCATAAAAATTAACTAACAGTGAATCAAAATGGATCTGAAATTTATGAGCTAAAATAGTATATTTATAAAAGAAAACAGGACAAAGACTTCTTAAATGGGACACAAAAAGAATGCACCCTAAAAATAAATGTTGACAAGACAGACTTCTTCAAAATTAACAATTTTTGCTCTTTGAAAAACATGGTTAAAATGAAAAGTGAGTCACGAAGTAGGAGAAAGTGTTTGGAAGCAGCTCTCTGAAAAAGAGCTTGTTCGAGGAACAGGCATAGGATCTCGTAACGATTCGTTAAAAAGACAGACTATTCAGGGGTGTCTGGGTGGTCCAGTCGGTTGAACTTTGACTATGATTTTGGCCCAGATCATGACCCCAAGGCTGTGGGATCGAGCCCCATGTTGGGCTCTGTGCTGATTCCCTCCCTCCTCCTCTCTCTTCCTCTCCCTCTCCCTCTCCCCCTGCCTCTCCCCTGCCCTCTTTCTCTTGAAAAGAAAAAAGAAAAGAAATAAAACCTCCCCAATTGAAAGGTAAGCAAAGGGACGCTTAGGTGGCTCAGTCTATTAAGCATCCAACTCTTGATTTCAGCTCAGGTCACGATCTCACAGTTCCTTGAGTTCAAGCCCCGCATCAGTCTCCACACTGACAGTGCAGAGCCAGCTTGGGATTCTCTGTCTCCCTCTCTCTCTGCCCCTCTCCTGCTTGCACGTCTGTTTCTCTCAAAATAAGTAAATAAACTTATAAAAAAAAAAAAGCAAAATATTTGAACAGACACTTCACAAGATATGTATGAATGCTCCTTAAGAACATGAAAAGATGTTCAATATCTGCAATCATTAAAGAAAAGCAAAATAAAACTATTGGGCGTGTCATAGCACTTCATTGTAGAAGAGCTCAAGTTAAAAAGACAACAATGAAAAGCATTGATCGGATATGGAGGAACTGGAATGAGCGGGTTGACGGCAAGACCTTGATGCCCCTCATCTTCAGAGCTGCACAGTCTCCCCATGAACGCGTCATGATCTAGACCGAGCTGATATTGGTTGGAGTTTGGGAGGGGGGCATTATAAATAATTCTAGAAAATCATTAAACTCACTGTGACTATCACTGTTGTCTATATTTTACAAAACAAATTAGCAGAATTATATATAAATCATTGATGAAAACATTTCCCTTCCAATTACACAGGAATTCAATAAAAAGAAAACTAAAGCTGATTTCTTGCTCAGTCATGTTTATGCTCATCAGTTAAACCAAACCTACTAGGCGCTTATGTTCAAGTCAATACTTCCATCTTCTTTTTAAAAGGCCCTGCAAAATTACTTTACCTTGTCTTCTTTTTTTTTTTACCCTCAAGCCCTTAATTTTTAAAATATTTTTCTTTTTCTTTCTTTTTTTTTTTTTTTTTAGAGAGAGCATAAGCAGGGGAGAGGGGCAGGGAGACGGAGGGAGAGGAGGAGAGGGAGAGAGGGAGGGAGGGAGGGAGGGAGAGAGAGGGAGAGAGAGAGAGAGAGAGAGAGAGAGAGAGAGAGAATCTTAAGCAGACTCCATGTTCAGCACAGAGCCTGACACCAGACACGATCCCACAACCCCAGAATCATGATCTGAGTCAAAATCAACAGTCAGACGCTCAACAGACTGAGCCACCCAGGTACCCCAAAGCCTTTTCTCTTTTAAAAGCAGATTCTCATTTTGAAAGAGGGTCTTATATGCTTATGCAGAAAAGGCATTTTTTCTGAAAGGTCTTCAGAAAGCAAAGTGACTACATTCACCCCTGCCATTGAATTCTGTAAAATAGGGCTTTTCCAGATGCTGGAAGGCAAAGTTTGGGAATGTTGGGGCATAAGGTCTAGTTCTTTGCCAGACCCTTGTGCTGACAGCAATCTCCACACAAGATCATTCTCCACCCTTGAGCTCCTCAAGTAACATTCTCAGCCTGGTAGCCCTTGGGTGATATAACTGACTGTAAATGGCCTTTCTGTAGTGAGGTTATGAGTTTAATGTTTGCTGAGGTTTAACAAAAATAGCATGAGTTTTCTCTTTTTCAGTAGGTTTGGTATGTGGAATACTTGGAATGTGACCCCAAGGGTAAACCCCACCAGTGCGGGGCAACCTGATAGTAATAATTCACATGCAAATAATTCCAGAAAAGTGTCTTCTAGCATTCTTTAGGCTGATTGATTTGGAGAAACGATAGGACTCCATTGAAGAGTTTTTTAATACTAAAATGTGTAGGGAACCCCAAATGACCCTGAATGCTATCTTGAGAAAGAACAAAGCTGAATGTATCACAATGCCAGATTTCAAGTTATACTCCAAAGCTATTATACAACAGTATGGGACTGGCACGGAAACAGACACATCGATCGGCAGAACAGAATAAAGAGTCCAGAAATAAACCCATGCTTACACAGTGATCTATTACAAAGGAGGCAAGAACATACAATTGGAAAAGACAGTCTCTTCAATAAATGGTGCTGGGAAAACTAGAGAGCTACATGCAAAAGAATGAAGTTGGACCACTGTCTTACACCATATAAAAAAAATAAAACGGATTAAAGACCTAAATATGAGACCTGAAACCATAAAACTCCTAGAAGAAAACATAGGCAGTACTCTCTTGCACACTGGCTTTACTGAGCATTTTTCCTAGCTGTCTGCTCAGGCAAGGGAAACGAAAGCAAATTACCAGGATTATAAGCAAAATAAAAACCTTCTGCACAACAAGGCAACTACCAACAAAACAGAACAGCCACCTACTGAGAGAAGATATTTGCAAATGAAATATACAATAAGGGGTTAATATCCAAAATATATAAGGAACGTATACAGCTCAGTACCAAAAACCAGATTAAACAATGGGCAGAAGACATGAACAGACACTTCTCCTCGGAAGATTTCCCGATGACCAACAGACACAGGCAAAGATGCTCAATATCACTCATCATCAGGGAATGCAGATCAAAACCACAATGAGATATCACCACACGTGACCTGTCAGAATGGCTAGAACCAAAAATACAAGAAATAACAAGTGTTGGCAAAGACGTGGAGGAAAAAGGAACCCATGTGCACTGTTGGTGGGAATCCAAACTGGTGCAGCCACTGTGGAAAACACTATGGAGGTTCCTCAAAAATGAAAACGAGGTCATATAATCCAGCAATTCCACTACGGCATATTTACACAAAAAAGATACAAACACTAATTCAAAAAGATATACGCACCCTGAGTTCATTGCAGCATTATATCCAATAGCCAAGATATGGAAGCAACCAAAGTATCCTTCAATAGAAGACATGGGTGTGTGTGTGTGTGTGTGTGTGTAAGTAAAAGAATGAGACTTGCCATGTGCAAGAACATGGATGGACCTCAAAGATATTATGCTATGTGAAGTAAGTCAGAAAGACAAACACCAATTTCACTTATATGTGGAACCTAAAAAATAAAACAAATGAACAATGACAACAGAAACAGACCCATAAACACACAGAACTGGTGGTAGCCAGAGGGGAGGAAGACAGGAAGGTGGGCAAAATGGGTGAAGGGCAGTGGGCGGTATAAGATTCTAGTTATGGGGCAGGTCACAGGGATAAGATCTACAGCACAGGGAATCTAGTCAAAGGCATTGTGATAGCATCGTCTGGTGATGGACGGTAGGCACACAGTGTTGCGATGTTGTACGGCTGAAACTGATGGAACGTGTGTCAACTCTACTTTAATAAAAATTAATTTTAAAAGTTTTCAATATTGCAGTGACTTAAGCATGCACCCCATATATAAATAAATACTGTTTCTAGAACAGAATGTCACAAGTCACCAGGTAAGGTTTCTTTGTCCTACAGCAGTGTGAGGAAGGGGCTGTGCTGTCTTCGTGGCGCATGACGTACTTGAGGTATCTAATTCCGAGCACCTTTCCTTCAGTGTGAATCAGCCCAGATGACCTTGTAGAATTTCTATGGACTCACTAGGAACATTTTTGAGAGTCTGAGTCCTCAATAAGCAGCCTAAGGAGGAAAATTTTCAGAATACAGCTTTTGTGGCTTTCAAAATGGTGCCCCACTTTCCAGCCTGTAATTTTGCTTTGGTGACCCTCCTTTATAAAACACACTGAGGGCATCCCATGTCAGGTCCTGTGCTTGGTGCTGGGGGAAAGTATCAGGAAGAGAAAACTCTAGTACCTGTTCGCATCTCCACGACAACCAGGACCCCTCCCTGCCCACTCGGTCACCTTTTCTCCCTCCTCCATGGCCAATGATCTTACTAAGAGACCACACCGCCTAACAGCTGTGCGGGGGTATCTCGGCACCTGCTGAGCGCCCAACTCTTTGCCCTGCTAAGCAGGCTGAGAAAGAGCAAACAGCATCTCTTCTGTGCCAGGATGGATGGGATCACAACTTGGACCTGGTTCTAAGTCATTTTCACTGTTTATTCCCAAACCAGCAAGCACACGGTGCAAAGTATGTGCTCCTGGCAAAGATGCCAGCACGTGACCACACCACTCTTGGGGCTCCTTCAGTGGCTCACAGGGCTGTACGCCAAGTTCCATGGTCAGGGCTGCCTGTGCCGAGTGCGGAACCCAGCGAGCAGCGAAGCCTCATTCCCCAGCGGCCCTAGAGGATGTGCTAACAACTAGAAATATCCCATGCACCTAACGAGCCCAAACACCAGTATGTTCTATGGATTCTAAAACTTACATATTTCTATACCTTTAAAAGACACGTCAATGTTTTTAAAACTATGATGTCATAATTTTATTCGGCACCAATTGTCCCTCTTCAGCAAGAAAGAAAATAGTGCATTTACAACTGATGATGCCTTAGAGTCAATGAAACACTCTGTATTTTTTCCTTAACACACATTGTATGTAGCAAATTACGTACACTCTTCATTTTTTCGCTTCATTTATTTTGGAGAGCTTTCCTATCAGTGCCTCACGACAAGAGGAGGAGAACGGACTCGTTCTTTCTAACCAAGGCATATATGTATATTCCATTATGTTGTTATTACAACTTATCTCAAGAGTTCCATATTCATGGAACATTCTGGTTGTTTCCAGTCTGTGTTTATTTACCATTGCCAAAAAATAATGAATGCCAGAGGAGGGGGAGGCAGAGGCTGTGGACGCAACTTGAATGTTTTGTGGAGGATGTGAAATTAGGTGTGAGATCCAAGAAAGAGAGAAAGGAGAAAGTCAAACTCCTCTTGGAACTTTAATCTGAATCAGCCATGAGCAAGCCACTTGCCCTCTTCCATTGGGAGGCTGTTCTTAGACTGTGCAGATTTCAAACAATTCACAAGAAATGTCTGCCCTTGAGTTTCTTTTTCTTGACTAAGTCTCCTTTAGTGACCTTGGAAGATTAATGTCTTTATCACTGTCCTGAATAGGTCTCGGAAATAGTCATTACAGTTGACTCTTAACAGCATGGATTTCAACTGCCTGGGTCCAGTTACGGATTTTTTAAAAAATAATTACAGGGCTGTAGAAGTATTTTCTCTTATGGTTTTCTTAACATTTTCTTTTCTCTAGTTTACCTTACTGTAAGAATACATTGTAGAATACATGTAACATATAAAATATGTGTCAGTTGATTTTATGTTATCAGTAAGGCTTCTGGTCAGCAGCAGGCTAGAGTTGTTAAATTTTGAGGGAGTCCGAAGTTGTACATGAATTAGGTGCCCCTAATCCCCGTCATAGTCCAAGGGTCAACCATACCCCCTCCTCCAGGCTGACAGATGGCACGTGGAAATAGATCTACACGAGGAGATACTGAAGCCCTTAAAGTATCTGATGATGATTTAGCAAAGACCAAGAAGCCTGTAATGGGCTCCTGGAGAGAAGGGAAGGCATGAAAGCTGAGGATGCAGACCAGAGTGACAGAAACTAATGAAATGGAGAAAGTCAAGGTGGCCCCAGGCTTAAGAAACTTCATCCATTCAAGGTTCCTGTATTTGGTCTTGGGAATACCAGAATTTTTAACCAGCACATTACACTAGCACTGCAGTTCAGAATGGAGGCTAATTCCTTACCTCACCTCCTCCCAGTCCCCCTTGACTCGGGAGAATAATTGCAATATGGCTAAGCTCTTGGTGAGACAGGCATACAGACAGATAAAAAGATAAAGATACAGACTCATTAAAATCTTTCCAACAACAAGAGGTGGGCGGTATTATTCCTGGTTCACAGAGGCATTAGAGAGGTGATGTGCCCAGGGTCACGCATCTACAAGGTAGTGCAGCTGGGATCCGACCTTCAGGAAGACCAGCTCCAGAGGTGCTTTCTCTTAACTAGGACTCCAACTAGAACTTAACTAGGACTCCAACCAGAACTCAAGCCTGCCTGCTAGTGTCTCTCTTCTGTACTGGTCTGGATGCTCCTTGGAGGACACAGATTATACTGTTCATCTTCGGGTGAACCCTTCTCCTCCGCCCAGCTGAGTAACACGCACCAAAAAATAGTTATCAAATAGATCACATTTATCATCAGTGCCAGCCCAGCATTTCCCCCACTGGACTCCTCCGTGGGGTCTGTGTGTGTGTGTAGTGGGGCACTTCACTGTCGATGTCCCCTCCGGTCAGTGGTCATTGAAAACACCAATCCGATCACACCTCTCATTAGCTCAAACCGTATCAAGGTTTCCTAGGAGCCAAGGACAGGTCCTTGGCATAATGACAAAGCCCTACAAGGCTTGTTTCCGCTTACCTGCTTCAGCCTCACTAACCCACATTCCCCGCCCCCACACACCACACCCTACACCAGCACTAGGCAGTGGAAATTTAACATACAGAATTTTCTATTTCCTAGTAGCTGCATTTTAAAACGTGAGAAGAAACAGGTGAAGTTAATTTTAATGGTATGCTGTATTTAACCCAATGCATTTCTAGTAGCACCACGCTCTAACCAACTGAGCTAACCGGCCACCTGCCCAATGCATTTCTAAAATGTTATGTCAACATGTCATCAATATAAAAGGTTAGAGATATTTTACTTTATTCAGAAGTTTTGAAAACCGGTATGTATCTTATAAGTGGACTATGTCTCAGTGTGGACTAGTCACGTGTCAGGTGCTTACTATATTTGGCCGCTACACTGGACAGCACAGCACAGCTCCAAACCAAAGGGTCTCAGACCTCAACTGCATCAGAATCACCTGGAGGGCTTGTTAAATAACAAACTGCTGACTTTATCCCCAATTTTTGATGCATTAAGTAAAGGCAGGCCTGAGAATCTGCATGTCTGACACCTTCCCAGGGGGAGGGGATGGTGGTCTCTGGACCACACTTCCAGAACCATTGCTCTAGATCAGAGGGTATCAACTGGTGACCGCAGGATGGATCCAGTAAGCCGACCATTTTATTTGGACCACATTCTCTTGGAGTCATTACCAACATTTAAAAATAGCTAGATTTCTCATAAAAACCTAGCCTCCAAGCTTCTGTCTTAAGTGCCTAAATCTAACCTTTTAGGGTTGTGCTTCTGCCTGGCAGTAAGCATCGGAGGCGAATCACAAGGGCCCTTTCTTGAAAGGTCGTGACAGCCCACTGCGCCCTTTTGTGATTGAGTTGGCACCCCCTAACCTAGACCTTCTGGACTTCTCCCCATTGAGCTCTCTCTTACCTGTGTGACTCCATACATGTGGGTTCTCTACATCTGGAACATTCTCCCCGACACTACCCATGTCAACCTGGCTAATTCCCACTTGCCCTGCACGGCTCGGCCTGGGACGTCACTTTCTCCAGGAAGTCTGCTCTGCTGTCCCCGTGACTGGGCTGCTTCTGTGTGCTTCCTTGAAGTCTGTGCTTCACTCTTCAAGGCTCCCACGAGTAACCGTAACTTCCCGCTAGCTTACTTGTCTTCCCCATCATCCAGTGGGTGTCCTGAGGGAAGGGAACGCTTCTAATTCACCACTGTAGCCACAGTGCCCAGCTTGTGCCCTATCAGACTGGCACACGGCCCCATCAGTAAATATTTGTAGACCGTATGAATGGACGAAGACACGAAAAGGCTAGAACAGATCTTTAAAACAATATTGCCAACTGTTGACTTTCCTATAAGTGGCTGTAGTGAAATCTTAGTTTTATTCCTAATTCTTGAGGCAGTAACAAAAGCGCAAGCTATAAATTTCGATTTCTCTTAAAACTACGGTGCCAAAATAAATTTAAACTTATTTAAATTATTCCGCCAGCCTGAGTTTACCTCACCCTGTTCCATGTACTCAAAGCCCAAAGAAATGAAATTAAGCACAGGACTGTTATATTATCAAGTTAGAGACTCTTGCTCAGTTTACTGCACATACTCCATGTCATCTGCACTATAACATTTTATTGATTTATTTTTTTAAAGGGAATTTTATAAATTTTTAAAAATGTTTTATTTATTTCTGAGACAGAGAGAGACAGAGCATGAGCAGGGAGTGGCAGAGAGAAAAGGAGACACAGAATTGAAAGCAAGGAGACTCCAGGCTCTGAGCTATCAGCACAGAGCCCGACGCGGGGCTCAAACCCATGAATGTGAGATCATGACCCGAGCCGAAGTCGGAGGCTTAACCAACTGAACCACCCAGGCGCCCCTATTTTATTGATTTAAAGCAAACAAAATTCTTCCCTCAAATTCAAAGAGTCAGCACTGTTTCAGAGATCCTTGCACTATGGCACTGCAAGTTTGCGAAGCGAGATGGGCAAGAAGACAGAAAGAGGGAGATCGATTTTCCATAACTACACTAGCAAGTATGCTGGCTACTTAGGAAATCGCAGATATAAAGGCGGAAGTTCTGTTCATAAAACAGTTCATCATTTAGTAGAGAAGGTAACTCATAGAACATAGGTAAATGTGACACAAGATAGAAAAAGTCAAGCGTCCTATGCCGGGTGGAGAAAGCCATAGGAGAACTGAGACAGAAGCTCCCCCAGCTTTGGGTGAGATCTGCCCATCTAGCACAACTGAGGTAGCATCTGACTCAATCTTGTACTAAGATTGAAAAGGTCTATGTCCTTCAGTAAATTACCTTTCTTCTTAAGCACATGAAAAAATAACCCCGCACTCTTGCTTTCAAAATTCCTAATACACGAGAAAGTAGGTTAATTTAAGAGAAAAGAGTTTGAAGACCCTGGAAAGAAGAATTTTAGTCCCAGCTTTGCCCGGAGCTAGTCTGTGACCTTCAGAAGTTTCTTAATCTTTCTGGACAGAGTGTTCTCATCTGTAAGCTGCACAGATAATAAATGATGTCTAAAGTCCTTTCTGGGACTAGCATTCACTGACTGTCTATATTCTAATTTTTTATGTTGATTAGGCTTTTGTGGTTAAATGCAATTAGTTTTGCTATGTGCTTCACAATAAATTCAGACTCTGCAATTCTTCATTATGCAGAGAGGCAGTCATGTCTTATTGCTTAGGAGACAAATGAATTGTCAACTTTATATGAGGAAAATGATTAGAGATTATGTGTCTGGAGGGGAGAGAGTAACTCTTACATTCAAAAGTGGAATAATAGCTTAAGAAGGTCTTGAAAAGACTATTGAAATGTTCTTTCGAGTCAGATAATTAAAGAAGAAAAACAGCATGACTAGGTTCTCAAATGAGACACAAACTGGGAATGCACATCATTAACTGAGAGGTATTTCATTAGTCCTGACCAGGTAAAGGGGGAAGAGGAAGGACAAACACGCCGATACATTTCGTCCAACTGATTAAATCCTTAGAAATGCCATTCGATCTATTTTAAGAAAAGCCTCTGCTAATGAGCATAGCCAGAATTTGCATCCTTTCTCATTTACTTAATAGCTATCTGTCACTAATAAGGATATTTGCTTGGACGCCATGCTTAAACAAATGAAACTAAATAGCCCGGGAGCTGACAGACGGAAAGCGAGTTGGAAAGCCTCCACGTAACTTTACGTATCAGTGTTGTTTCACTTAACCTGGCTGCATACCACGTAGTATTTGGTGACACTTTAGGGACAAAGAGAGAGTTCTTCCCAGGCGTAGGAAAACGACTCTCCCAGAAGCAAGCTTGCGGACACAAGAAACCTCAAAATGATCTGTTATTTTAAAAAGGCAGTTGCTCTGCTGAAATTTGAGAACACAGGAACGGTTCCCAAACAGTGGGAAGCTTAAAGCAGCCCCGGTATTTCAGTGTCTTTCCTTTGAAGCTACAGTTAAAAAAAAAAAAAAAAAAAAAAACTCTTCAGATCCAAAGAATGAAAATAAATCAGGAGCAAGAGGAATTGTGTGACTCAGGGGAAGACCCAGGCCTTGGCTTCACGCTCACCCATGAGGCATGGGTCGGGCACGGGCCTGGAAGATGAAGCAGCCATCACCAAGAGGGTAGAGTCCTAACAGCAAACACAGTCTGGGGATCTGGAGAAACAGGAGCAAGCAACTAAATGGTGTGAGTCATCTAGAGTTGATCTTGGGTGAGTTTGGGCATAAACAAGATAAAGAAAGCTCATATAGAGAGGAGGAGGAGACGGAGCATCAGAGAGGTCACCCAAGGTCACAGAAATAGTGAGTGACCAAAGGTGAATTCAAACCCACAGTCCTGCCTTCTTAGGTCACTGGATAAGAACAGGCAGGGATTTTATTTTACTTGGAAGGGAAGAGTGGCATGGCGAGATGTGGAGCCACACGGATGTGGACAGAATCCCAACGGACCATGTGAGAAAATGAGGTAATACACATCAAATGCCCGACACATACTTGACACCCAACGAGTGTTAGTTTTCTTCTTTGTCAGCACTCCCCCACCCCCGGATCTAACAGTGCACCTCACTCAAAACTGTTTTCCATTTGCACAACAAGTTTCAAGAATAATCTTTCTTGACAATATGCACTCACATGGAAAAGACAATCTATGCTTACTCAACAGTCATGTGTTGGCTTTGAAGCTTTTCGCCCACTTTTTTTTTTTTTTTCTAAATAATGGGAACACTGAATAGCTTTATTGGGGCTTAGCGTGCACGAAGGGTGGGTCCAAGTGCTGTTCTAGAAATAATCCTCAAAATGAGAGTGCAAGGTTGAGAGTATTATATTTCGATTTTACACGTGAGGACAGCAAGCATGGAACGCTAGACCGCTTGTCCAAGGTCACCTAGTAACTGGGAGCCAGGAGTCAGGCAGACAGTGTGGTGCCAGAGCCCTGCCCTGATTTTAATCCCTGTGCAAAGCTGCCTCTCAACCTCCTCGTGTTATTCTTTATTAAGTGCAGAACATGTAGATCTAAGATATTATTAATCAGGCTAGAATCAACAGGAGCATAAAAACATCTCAGCTCGGTGATTATCAACTGTAGAAACAAATTAAAATTTGTCCCCGGGAAAGACTATTTCACCATGATTACAAATGAACAATACGGTAAGTTAATTGTCCTGTCCACGTCTCCCCATTTGCCCCAGGGGCTTCCGTTCCCACAAGTAGATCTCAAAGGACACAATTCAGTGAATCACATGTTAGCGTATGTATCATCATTCACTGACCACTTATTATTTAGCTCCTAAGATGAACAGAGAATTACGGAAGGCATGCCAATACGGGTAGGGAATCAAAACAAATACGATATAGGACTTCGCCCAAAACACTGAGCAACCTCGGAAAGTTATTACAACCAACATGATAAATGAACTAAAATTAAAGGTCACTAACTCACTGTTATTTTTGGTTCACTTCAGCAAGGCAAACATTCACCAATGAAGACATTGAAGGGAAAGGTTATTCTGTTTAAAAAAACAACCTTCAAGCAGCCTCAAGCACTTCTGAATCCCCATTTAATCATAATAATAGATATTCAGATTATTAATAGATATGTAATATTAATACTACAGTTGCTGTATTTTTGGGTGCCTTGGAAGCCCATCCGTCTCTCTTTGGAACTTCCCTTTCACCCAAACCCCCCACTGGAAGAGGAGCCTGGGGGGCCACCCCTTTGGCTACAGCTATTTGGATCAGTGCACAGGCCAACTGAAGGTTTTGGGAATTTGAAGTTAAGACACAGAGACCATATTTAGGCGTAGTTAGAGTCATGCCAGTGACAGAAGGAAAAAATGAGCAAACAGAATCGAAAGTAGAAGAAAGGAGCAGACGCCCACGGAGGTCCAGGGAACAAGAAATCAGACAGACAGACTCTGGAGAGACCCAAGAATTCCAGGCTTCATAGTTTTAGTTCCTACGGACCCATTTGAGGAGACAAAGACCCCAGACTCCTAATTTGGAAAACAACACTTGGTTAATCATGTGAATTGCATTGCCCACAGCAAGCAAGGAATTATTCTTAGATTATCATGTGATCACTAGGGACAAAGGCCCTCAAGATGCTCCAGGAGAGGAGAGGAGAGAACTTCTTTTGTTTTTTTAAAAAATTGTTTATTTATATTTATTTTGAGGGAGGGAGGGCAGAAAGAGAGAGAGAGGGAGAGAGACAGAGAGAGAGAATGAATACCAAGCAGGCTCCGTGAAGCCCAAAGCAGGGCTTAATCTCACAAATCATGAACCACCACCTGAGCCAAAACCAAGAATCAGACACCTAACTGACTGAGCCACCCAGATGCCCCAAAACTTCCATTACTCTGCCAGGTTGAGGAAGGCAGGCCTTGATTTCACATGGCACCCCATTTTAAAGGGTCTATTCAAAAAAGATCACAATGTCTGTCATTAAACTATTGTAGATCTACACTGTGCTGAGAATTTTAGTTTCCTTCTCTACTAACATGAAGTGCAGACTTACTATGGGCGGGTTGACTTCTTTGTCTCAGGTCTTTGGCTCAGGTCATGATCTCACAGTTCGTGAGTTCAAGCCCCACACTGGGCTCTGTGCTGACAGCTTGGAGCCTGGACCTGTTTCAGATTCTATGACTCCCTCTCTCTCTGCCCCTCCCCCATTCACAGCTCTCTGTCTCTCTCTCCCTCTCAAAAATAAATAAACATTAAAAAATTTTTTAAAAATGAAAGTAAGGACAAGAAGAAAGCCAAGGTGATCTTTGTTAATGAGAAGGTTACTGCTGTGGGCACTAGGGTGCAATCCCACCGGGGACCTCTAAGAGACCGTGCAGAACATGCCGCAGAGTTGACCTGCCAGACCAGTGAGGAGCGAACCTATTTACCAACAACTCCCGCCTGCCAATATTCGAGGTCCCTCTGCAAGGACGGTCAACTTCCCAATGTGTCCAGCATGGACCTCGCATGCTCCTACAGCCAGAGATCACCCTCTGGCCAGCCAGCCATAGGATGCTATCAGGATTGGTTAGTGGTGAGAAGTGGGGTGGGGGGCACTAGGAGCATCTGCCATACTCCCCGTGGCTCTTAAGCTATGGGGAGTCCATCTTCTTTGCAACCAAGCCATCCCTTCCTAGAACACTCCCACCGGAGAAGCCTCTGGTAGCAAAGCTTAATTCATGGTGTTTCTTTGAAAAAATAAATCCGTACTTCAAAACATAAAACCCGTATCTTTCATTAATTCTAACTGGTCTCCCCTCCCACAAGCACCCCCCTGCATCTGAATTAGTGTCATTTTATTGCATTACTGAAAGTTGATTCTACATTGTAAAAATTTCAATAAAAGTTAACAGGAAGGGAAGTGAAATTGGACTTAAATCTAACGGGCCTGACAGTTTCCTTCCCTAGCAAAGTCTCCTTTCATTAATTATTTATAGGCTGGCGGCCGTACTGTGCCATGAATTAGCAGAGCTGCAACAGGCCATGTATCTCCCACTCTAGGAATTAGTGACAACACAAGACCAGACAGAGATGACTAGATGCGTGATTCGCAAAGTCTCTCCATGTTTACTATGAAAAATCGTAAGAGGGATCAAAATCGATGAGAAAAAAAGTTCATTTTCCTGTGTGGGGAAAAAAAATGGAACTGACTCAAAAGGCCAGGTCTCAAATGTCAATCATGTATAGTCCTACTTCAGCGGGTCTCCCCGGTGGTGATCCTGCACGCTGCTCTGGATTAGCAAAGACGCATGTTAACCCAACTCCTGCTAAAGGAGAGATTGTATAAGCTACAGTGACAGGATTCAAGACTGTGCAGGAAGAAGGCTAGGGATTACAAGGGTGTGGCCCGCTGTCTGGAACCGAGGGCCTGATGATGTGTTTGTGAACTGAACAAATGAGTAACACACGCTGGCCTTCCAGTTTGGGAACTTTTGGTTGTAGCAAAGGTAAACAATGCTAAAAAATAAAAAATAAAACTAGGGGACGCCTTTACAATATCTTTTGCAAGTGAATTATGCTTACCTTCTTCATTTCATGTATCTAGAATCCTCAAGAATCTGAGACTTGAAAAAGGACATCAGAGTGCAGCAGGGGCGCAGTGGATAAAGTGCTAGGTAGAAATTTAGGGGCTGGCATAACTCTGCCTCTAACTCTATGGGTAATCGTGGACCTGTTGCTTCCTCTCTCTACTGTACAGTTGAGCTCTACGGATCCTTCCGATTTCGTGTGTCATCAATTCGATGCTTCACGTATGGGTTCTGGGTAGAAGAGCCCAGCGTCATGTCTTACAGTGATGACCAAGAGACAAGGCCTTAGTGCTCAAAAGACTGACTGACTATTCAACTACAGAAGGGAAGGAGACAGCCTCTGTTTCTGTCTTTGCCTGTGATGGACAATGACCTGTACAAAGGCCCCCAGGCCAATGAGGACGGTTCTGTCTTTCCACAGGGAGGACTCCTGAGGGAGAGGCTTCCAGGGGCCTCACGTGCCGTCACCTTCCGGCCACTCCTCCCAAGCCAGGGAGTGGGATGTGCTGACTGCATCAGCACACCAGTCCTTTCTGAAGAGCTGGAGAGACAGAGGTGGGTGAGAAGCCACTGTTTTCAAACTTTAAGCAGGACTTTCTCTTTTTCTAGAACCCAAGTCTTGAATTCGTTTTGGGGGTCAGGGAACTGTGATGACTTGGGTGGGGAACGGAAGGGATGGGGAAGATCATGTTCTGAGCCTTGGAGGCTTGCACAATGACACTCAAGATGATGACAGAGTGGTAGATGATAGTCTCTGTTCTCTGTGCATCACAAACGGAAATTTTGTCGGGGGGGGGGCTACATCTCTGAAACACACTTCCTTTACTTTACAAAGAACAGACTATTTTTTCTATATATATTTTTAAATATTTTAAAATTTACTTTTGAGAGACAGAGACCGACAGTGTGAGCAGGGGAGGGTTAGAGAGAGAAGGAGACACAGAATCTGAAGACAGGCTGCAGGCTCTGAGCTCGTTGTCAGCTCGAACCCACGAACCGTGAGATCATGACCTGAGCCGAAGTCATACACTTAACTGACCGAGCCACCGAGGCACCCCTAAAATAGACTATTTTTTAGAGCAGTTTTGGAATCACAGCAGAATTGAGCAGAGGGTACAGAGATCTCCCTCTGCCCCCACCACACACAACCTTCTCCATGATCTCCATCTGCACCCAGTGCTCTTGGTTTATAGCGCCTACACCAGCACATCATTGTCCTCCTTAGTTCGCATTAGGGTTCACTCTTGGCGTTGTACATTCCATGGGTTTTGACAAGTGTATAATGACATGTATCCACCATTAGAGCATCATTCAGAACAGTTTCACTGCCCTAAAAATCCTCTCTGCTCCGTCTATTCTTTACTCCCTCCTCTGGGTCCCTTGGCAACCACGGATCTTTTTACTCTCGCTATAGTTTTGCTTCTGCCAGAAAAGCACATAGTCACATAGTTGGAATCATACAGTATGTAGCCTTTTCAGATCGGCTTCTTTGCCTTAGTGATATGCGTTTACGTTTCTTCCGTGTCTTTTTATGGCTTGACAGCTCATTTCTTTTTTAGCACTGAATAAAAACCACAATTTACTTTTCCATTCACCTACTGAAGAAGATTTAAGTTGCTTCCAAGGTTTGGCAACTATGAAACGAAGTGACTATTAACATCTGTGTGCAGGTTTCTGTGCAGACGTAAGGGTTCAACTCCTGCGGGTAAATACCAAGGAGCCCGTTGCTGGACTGTCTGGTTAAGAGTATATTTGGTTTTATAAGAAAATGTTACACTGTCTTCCAAAGTGGCTGGACCATTCTGCATTCCCACCATTAAGGAAGGAGAGTTCTTTTTGTCCCACATCCTTGTCCGCATTTGGAGGTGTCAGTGTTCTGGATTTTGGCCACTCTAACAGTTGTGCAGTGGTATCCCACTGCTCATTTAAGTTGTGTTTCCCTAAGGACACAGGATGTAAAGTATCTTCTCCTGGGCTTATGTGCCATCTGTTTATCTTCTCTGGTTAAGGTCTCCTGCCTATTTTTTAATGTGGTTGTTCCCATTTTTATTGTTGAGACTTAAAATATATGCTGTTCATATATTTTAGGTCCTTTATCAACTGTATCTTTCGTAACTATTTTCTCCCAGGCTGTGGCTTGTCTTCCCAACTCTCGATGGTCTTTCACAGAACAGAAAATTTTAATTTTAACCAAGTCCAGCTTCTCAATTATTTCTTTCATGGATCACGTCCTTGTGTTGCTTATAAAAAATCCTCACCAAAACCAAGATTACCTAGATTTTCTCTCTTTGTTCTGGGAGTTTTCTGGATTCACATTTTAAATTTAGGTTTATGATCCATTTTCAATTAATTTTTGCAGGGCTGTAAGGTGTGTGTCTAGGCTTATTTTATTTTTTTTGCATGGAATGCCCATCGGGCTCTGTGCTGGCGGTGCCAAGCCTGCTTGGAATCCTCCCTCTCTCTTAAAATAAATAAACTTAAAAAAAATTAGGCCATCTTTTCTCCATTGTATGGTCTTGCTCATCTGTTAATGAGGATCTTCCTTCTCTCTCAAAGTAAATAAACTTAAAAAGAAAAGACCAACTTTTCTCCATTGTATGGCCTTGGATGGTACTGGGAAGCTTCTGTTGAGAAATCTCACACTCAGTGATGGTTTCTTTGGCCACGCCCACTACCACTGAGCCCATCAAAGGAATTCATTTGTTTGTGTTTTTTACTATTAGCATTTCTTCTTGATGTTTTCCTTAGAATTTCCATCTCTCTGCTTATATCGTCCATGTGTTCACGTCTGCTGTCTATGTCATCCATTAGAGCCCTCCTATTAATCATAGTTGTTTCAAATTCCCAGTCTGAGAATTCGAGCCTCCCTACTGTCTCCGAGCTTGCTTCTAGGCTTCTCTCCCTTCAAACTGTTTTTTGCCTTTTAAGTGCTTGACAGCTGGACGTGATATACCAGATAAAAGGAACTGTTGTAAATGGAGTCTTAGTAATGAGGTGGGGTAAGGTGTAGGGGAGAAAAAGCACTTGGTTAAACCTGTGTCTTTTCATGATCCTGTCCCTCTGGACCATGAATTTCACGACAGCATCTCAGTATCCCCTCCCAACCCTTAGGTTTAGGTGGGGCAGGACGGCCACAGCGGGACACAGAGTTGGGTGTTCCTTCCCCAGGTAAGTTAGGCTTCGATAAAACCCCAGCAGGTGAGGATCTGCTTAGTTTCTTCTGAGGGCGGCCTTAGTAGGAACAGAATTCTGTGTTGTTTTCTACGTTGCCAGAGGCACAAGGAAATGCTTTTCTGATACCTACTGTGAGACTCTGCTCAGAGACCTGGCGGTTAAACTCCTAAAAGCGTGGGAACCGGCCTGTCACTGGGTCCCTCTGAAGCTTTCGACTCTGGCTGGTCTACACTGAGCCTCCGGCAATTTTTCAATTCTAGTTCAGGTCTCTCTATGCCAAGGAATGGCCCTATGCCTCAACCTTCCTGAACTGGGATTCTCTGTGCTTGCCTGCCAGCCTCTCCAGTTTGGGGCCAGCAATTCTCTGGGCGATCACACTTCTCTTACAGATCTAAGAAGAAATGTTGAGTTTTCAGCCTTTCACTTGTTGTTAGGATAGAGCGGTGACTTCCAAGCTCCTAATGTGCTGAACCAGAAGCCAAAAGCCTCCTTGCTTTACTTTTTATTCCTCTATCTTCAGAGCTCAGAGACTGGGACTCTGGGTGGGAGAGGCACGGAGAAGGCACGCCGACGGGAGGAAGATGAAGATGACCTAGCCTCCGCAACAAGGCAGGCTGCCTGGCTCTCCGCAGAGAGAGAAGGCCTGGCGGAGAACCCCAGGCCAAAGACACTACCTACAGTATCTCGCATCTCATCTTCCTTTCCACTTGTGATTCCTCCGGTGTTCCCTCGTGTTCAGTAGGTTTTTCTCAAGATGACAGCCCTCTCCTTTCTGTGCTTTGGAGAAAGAATGTGTTGAGGAGAATGAAGACACAGCCTTGGGAAAAGGGCACGGTGTATGGCCAAGTAGCTGAACGCTTTTTTTTTTCTTTTCTTTTATAGTTTATTGTCAAGTTGGTTTCCATGTAGCACCCAGTGCTCGTCCCGACAAATGTCCTCCTCCACGCCCATCACCTCCCTTCCCTCTCCCCGCCTCCCTCATCAGCCCTCAGTTTGCTCTCAGTGTTCAAGAGGCTCTCACGGTTTGCCTCCCTCCCTCTCCCTCTTTTTCCCCCCTTCCCCTCCCCATGGTCCTCTGTTAAGTTTCTCCTGTTACACTTATGAGTGAAAACATACAGTATCTGTCCTTCTCTGCCTGACTTATTTCACTTCGCACGACACCCTCGAGTTCCATCCACGCTGCCACGAATGGCCAGATTTCAATCTTTCTCATTGCCATATAGTACTCCATTGTGTATATATACCACATCTTCTTGATCCACTCATCAGGTGATGGACATTTAGGCTCCGTCCATGATTTGGCTGTGGTTGAAAGTGCCGCTGTGAACACTGGGATACACGGCCGAGCACTTCTTGAGTTCACGTCCGAGTGCAGTTCCACCCGCTGCAAGGTGGATGGCGGTCTTTGAACTTGTACACCACAAACCTGCAGCAGCGGCCCCCAAAACAGCCACAGACAAATGGGGCAGGCGCATGGCACTGGAGTCATTTCACAAAGGTCCAGAAATACTTTGAGGAAGGATTTTAGGGGGAAAAACCTGGATTGTCAGAGGTCAAGTGAGACGAGGCATCAGACTCGTGCCACTGAGCGATCACAGGGGAGCAAGTGTGACCTTCAGGGCTGGAGAGGGTGGGGACATCTAGTTTGCACTTGTCCACTCTCTTCAACCACCCCCCCCACCTCCATTTCTTCCTACAGCCACTGTCAGAGTCCCCGCATACCGGTGGCCCCATTCCAGCTCCTTCCCCTCAGGCCAGCTCTGTGAGCTCTCCGTGAGATCCTGGAAACATTCTCACCCAGCCTCTCTTTCACGTCCTGAGAATCCCATCAGCCACGGGCTGCCTGGCTTCTAATTTGAAGTCAAAGCGGGAGCTGAGGGTGCCAAATTGAAAAGAAATCAAACTAACGTGAGCTTAGTCTCTGGCAAAAATTCTGTTGACCTACATGGTAGAACACTCCAGCATGAAAGCAATGCCAGATGTCCCAAAGGCGTGTTTTTGGGTGAAGTAAAAGCTGACAAATACATTCAAGCACTACCTGAGCTCCAAAGCATCATCTGGGACTGTAGCAATGCAGGCCAGGGGGACCTACTCATTTCAACAACATGTGGTGCACATTTATTGCACGCCAGCTCTGCAGCAGCACCCTCCTGTGTCGCTACCAATCATCCCTTCTGCTTCATCACCAAGTCCTAAGGAAACTACAGCTGAACGCCTCTTAGGTCTCTTCACTTGAGTTTGCTTTGCCTTCCCCTCCATCACCAACACCTTGGTCTACGACACCTTAGCCTCTTAGAAGCTCTCCCCTACCACACCTGCCCCCTGCGATCTACCCGCCAGACAGAAGCCAGAAAACCTATTTAGAAAGACAAGGCTGATCATGGCACCTTCAACTCCACGTGCTTTAGCAGCTGATCACAGCACTTCAGACCAACATCAACCTCTTAACACACAGATTTCACAGGACCCTGCATGATCCGGCCCTCTCCGTTTCTCCAGCCTCTTCTCGTCTGTTGTGTCTCTTAGCTTCTGCATTCTTATCTAACCCACAGTGATTCAGCTCCTCACTGACACCACCACGTTCCCTCCTGCCCCTGGGCATTTGCACAGGCCGCTCCCTCTGTCCGTCATTCTATCCCTCCCCTCCCGTCTCCTCCTCTCCACGTGAAACCTCCTGAGCATCCCTGAACTCTCAGTTCAAAACGCAAACCCTCGAAAGCCTTCCTTGATTCCCCTATCAAGGGGAGACTCCACTGTTGACTTACGACATATGCTCATGGTACTGTACACTTTTTTATTTTTGCAGCATTTCACATGACGGCAAAATTAAATTTTTTTATATTCACATCAAAAGCCATGAACATACTCTGGGTAAGCCTTTTATGGAATTGTAAACAATTGTAACAAATACAGCTTCTCGGTTTCTCACATGATAAACACACCCATCTGCATTCAAAGTCAAGAGACAGATTGTTCCAGAATGCTAGAAGCCTATACCACCTTCCAAGAGGAATGACCACTATTTTGATTTCCATCCCAGAACATTTTTGTTTTATTTATTTTTTAAAATGTTTTATTTATTTTTGATACAGAGAGAGACACAGCATGAGAGGGGGAGGGGCAGAGAGGGAAGGAGACACAGAACAGGAATCAGGCCCCAGGCTCTGAGCTGTCAGCACAGAGCCCAACGCGGGGCTCAAACCCACGAACGTGAATCTGACCTGAGCCAAAGCCGGAGGCTTAACCGACTGAGCCACCCAGGCGCCCCAAGAACATTTTTGTTTTAATATTTATTTTTGAGACAGAGACAGAGCACGAGCAGGGAAGGGGCAGAGACAGAGAGAGGGAGACATCAGAATCTGAAGCAGGCTCCAGGCTCCCAAGTTGTCAGCACAGAGCCCAGTGCGGGGCTTGAACTCATGAGCTGTGAGATGGTGACCTGAGCCGAAGTCGGATGCTTAACCAAGTAAGCCACCGAGGTGCCCTGTTTTAAAAAAATTCCTATACCTCACTTACAGCATAAGGATCCCCACCCCCTCCCCACTGTAAGTTTAATATGAATTCTCTCGCCTTTTTGATCCATGTACATACATATACATGATATAGGTGTGCAAATATACAGTTTTATCACATTGTAATTTTACACCTACTTGTCTGTTTCCTGTCTCTGCCACGGAACTACAATACCCTTAAGGCCTAAGCCAGTGACAGTATCTGCTCTTCATTTTCCCCCTAACATCCAGGGCAAGCCTGGCACATAGTCCACGCTCCATAAACGTCACGAGTAGACGAATGACCGCATCAGATGCTGGGCCACGGGACAGAACCCGATGGACAAGTTCACTGTCCTTGTTTTCTTCTGGTTTCCAGGATGTCACTCATCAGAAATTTGTCTTGAAGCCTCTCGCAAGTGACATTCTGAAGCTACCGTCTCCCTCTTTCTGGACCTTAATGTGAGCGCGGGCCTCAGACAGCTTTTCCAGGATGACTGACACAGCTTCCCCGGGCAATAAAGGGCCCTCTCCTGTACGTCACCATGCTGCCACCGACCTCCACTGGCCGCCCCCAACCTACTCCAGCTCCTCTGTGCGGATGCCCCTCGCTGGGATCTTCCTTTTGCCTTTATCCCACGAAGCTCAACACGTAGAATTAGCTACTAAGACAAATGTGATGGGAAGTCAGAAAACTTCATTCATGGGAGTCAGAAAACACGGGTTCAAGTTCTAACTCTCTCACTTCCTGGTTGGCCCTGGGCCAATGGCTTCACCTGCCTGGGGCTACATTTTCATATCCGTAAATGATGGACACAAGTCCTTGAGTGTCTTGTAGCTCTAATACTCTATGATTTTTATGAGGGAAGGGATCCATGCCTAAGAGAAGACACCTCATCTCTCTACAGAGGGCCTTTCGTCTCAGCAATGATTTAATTCCCCCAAGAGGGGCTTCCCACTTCTGAAGTCCTGGCTGGTTTCTTCATTACATAGGTCACTGTCACCCCGGCCCTCCACTTTGATAAGACGTACTGCAAACAGCCATCGCAGAAGGTAGGCAAACATCCTTTCGGAGGGTTCACGCGGGCGATCAATAATATCTTTGTGAAAATGCCAGCAAGTTTGGGCATTCTCTTTTAAAAACCTCTTTCTTTAGAAAACTGTCTTTTGAAACACCGTGACCTGATTTTCAGGGAGGGACTGATGACAAAGCCTAGCGTTTCTGGCCCAGGCAGGGAGTTTTTGACTTCTACTTGATGGTTAAAGACTGGGAGAAAAGCACAACAGTAAGAGGTCTGCGTCCTTATCTGACTGATCAGGCCCGGTTTCGATCCATGGGAATTCTCCATGGAGAGGAGGCTGACCGATGAGCACGCACTGGCCACCAAGAGATGCTGGGGACCTCAGTTTGAGGCTGACGCCTGGCAGCCCAGGGGCTCCCCTGTTCTTAGTCACCCTGCTGTGCCTGGCGCTGCTCTCGGTCTAGGAGGAGGAGCGGCCCCCTACAAGTGGAGTGTGCCCCGTCTTCAACTCTCCTGACTCCCTGAGACTCCAAGGACCCTTTGAGCTGTGTGTGCCACTTGGAAATGCATCTGTAGGCCACCGCCTAATTTCATTCTAACCGAAGTATTTGCATTAGGTATCATTGGCCCCATTTCACAGACGAGGAAATACAAAGCCATTCAGTGACACAGGACTAGGGCAGAGCAGAACGAGGTTTCTATTCATGTCAGGACTCTAAGATTCACAACGTCAGTTACACCAAGGAGGGCTTCCAGAGTCTTCAGCCTCCCCTTCCCCTGACTCCTTATTATGAGAAAAGCCCAGGGCACATGATCAACCTGTCATTAAGGCTGGATATTTTCACTGTCCGCCTCCCTCTGCCCCTCAGGGCTCCTAGCCATCACTGAGCAGGAATGGGGCTAAGAGGGTACCCCTGGGGGGCGCCAAATCACCAGGCGCTTGCAGGATTTGCCCAAAGCAGAAAACATGCAAAGTCAGTTCCTCTGACCTTTCCACAAAACAATCAGTGATGGAGCATGAAAGACTTGGCTTTGAGTGAAGGTAAGAATAAGGCAGAAGCATACTTCTAAGTGGTTTAGGGGTAAGGAGTTTAGGGAGGATGGGAGAGTGAATTTGTTTGTTTGTTTGTTTTGTATTATTTTGCTCCGGAGCCTATCACCAAGCTTAGTACATGGTAAGGTGTATGAGATCAATCAATAAATCAATGTGAGAACGCATCCACAAATCTCATGGGGAGACCATCCATTTGACCTCATCATCTATCTGGCTCTGTCATCCACTAACACATTCAGGCATTCTTCATCCTCCGACACACACTGGAAATTAGTCCTTCCTACAAAAACATGGCAATCATCTGGAGCTACTCTTCTCTCTAGCATCAAACTTTGGGGAAGGAGTGGTTTGCAATTAGCACTTACAGCCCCTTCTCCCCCTTCCTCCTCCCTTCTCAGGAAGTAGGACTCACTCCATTAGAGCAAGACTGAATCTTATTCTTTTATTCCCCTAGCGCCTGGCACATACTTCATGACACAGAGGGTCCCTGCTTTGAGCAGAGTTTCTACATTCTCTAAACGTGTCCCTCCTACCCCTGCACAGGCACTAGCCACCCTCCTGCATCGTCTCCTCTATACTGATGCCTCTAGGTTGCTCAGGTAAGGTCAAGTTAAAACCCTAGGTATAAGGCAGACTGAGTAACCATATTCTGTTCCATATGAATCCAGCCCTCTCCCTGTTCCATGTTCCCACTTGAACGAAAGTGCTTGAACCTGAAGTTGGCATCTGATCCAAGATCAAGACATATGCAAGCTAGACTATGGCCTATGACTAAAAAGTTCTGCCCATACAGGAATCAGATGGTCCCATTAAATTTTCCTTCATTCGTGCATTTGAATTTGAAAATTACGGAAAGAATGTAAGTGTGGAACCACAAGCAGAAACGTCACTAGGGAGAGTGGGGATCATGAATAAGCCAAAGTTTTGAATAAGCCAACGTCTTGAGGGATGAGAACCATTAGTAAGCAAAAGCTCTAATGGAGACAGAGGAAGTGTAAAGGGAGCAGGAAGAGAAGTGAGAAGTCAGGGTCAGAGAAGCAGAAAATGAGGCAGCATTGAGTTTCCTGCCAGTTAGAACGCAATGTGAGGGTCCGTGCATGAGCCCCTCAGCCACCGAGAACGTAGCGCAGGCAGAGTTGAATCTAGAATGGGTTGTCACCCGTCATGGCTTTAGGGGGCTCGGCCACAGGACGGTCTCACAGATTACCACGGAGCTGTGCGTTCCCATTCAGGCCAAGCCTTTCAAAAGGAAACCCTTTCAAGTGGAACTTTCTGGAGAGACCCTGTTACTTGAAAGCACACAAACCAAACCCAAGTGGGTGAAGCAGAAGTAGACGATGACTTGGTCATTCTGTCGCGTCCAAGGGAAAAATTAATATCCTGGCAAACACGTCTCCTCAGAACACAGGGCAAGTCAGATTTCCCTGGTTTCAGAGCAACACGGAGAAGTGACCTCCCTACATACGAAAGACCCAGTGAGAGCAAGTGTGATTAGTCCTCAGCCATGTCCTTTTCACTAACCTGCGCAAACCTTACTGACTTCGATGATATTTACCATTTCCCTGCCTGGTTCCTCCCCTTTGTAGAATTTATCGGGAAGGCTCAGAGTTTCAGAGACAACCCCAAGGAGCCCTAATGCCATAGGTATCAGAGAAATGCCAGCAAGAACAACTGGAAGGTCTACCTGAGACTGACATTGTAGCCAAAGTATTATTTGGAGCCACTGGGATAGAAGCAAGCTGGTGGGATCCGCAAGTATTTATGCCTCAAGGCAAAAAGCACTTAGTGACTGCTGTCTTTGCATATCTGATGGTTTGGGACCATTAACAGCAAACAAAGCAGAGTGTAAGACCTGTGCTGCCCACTAGACCATCTCTACCTCACTGGGACCGCCCAGTGGGAAAAACCACACGTGCTTTGCAGTCTTGTACCCTCTGCGGGTCACACAGAAGGTCCTTAGCTTAGTGAATCAAATCCAGAGCAACAATCAACCAACAGGTATCTGAAGTTACTGCTTTTTCCAGAGAATTCTCTTTTCTCTCCCAAACCCTGGTGAGGGAAAAGGGGCATGAGACAGAGGTCTGAGATTCCACTCAAAGGAAAAACCTGCTGATTAAAATAAAGTCTAAAACTTTATTGCCAACAGAAAATACCTTTAGTTAAATGATTTAGATGCAGAACCGAGGCACGGGTCCTTCTCCTCGTTATGTGTAGATCCACTGGCACAATCGGCTTATCTGGAGGATGAAATGGTCTCCCCAATTTAAGGAGAGCAAAGTCCCTCAGTATCAGACCAAAGCCAAGGAGGTTTTCCAAGATCAGAAATTTCTTCCCTCCCCTCACCCCCAAATCAATGGGTGTTCCCCCAGCCACATCTAGCGACACCAAGGGGGAGTCTCGGGGAGGGGAGTTATAATAATTTCTGCAAATATCCAGCCTCTAAAATCTCCATCACATAAGCACATAATCCAAACAGCATGCCGACCCTGTAACTGGAGTTTGAAGTTTCTTCATTCCATCTTCCAACCAGGTTGCCACTTCTGAAACTCTCTGACATAGGAGCCCCAGGGGTCCCATCACTTTGGAGGCAGGGGGAAAAAGCACATTAAAAACTGTAAGAGGGGGCACCTGGGTGGCTCAGTTGAGTGAGGGTCTGACTGTGTCTCAGGTCATGATTTCTCTGCTGGTGAGTTCAAGCCCCGCATCAGGTTCTGTGCTGACAGCTCAGAGCCTGGAGCCTGCTTCAGATTCTGTCTTGTCTCTCTGCCCCTTCCCTGCTTGTACATTGTCTCTCTCTTAAATATAAACACTGAAAAATTTTTAATAAAACTGTAAGAGACTCTTAAATACAGAGGACAGACTGAGGGTTGTTTGGGGGGTGGAGGGGAGAAACGGGTGAGGGGCATGGAGGAGGGCACTTGTTGGGATGAGCACTGGGTGTTGTATGTAAGTGATAAATCATGGTCATCTACCCCAAAGCCAAGACTTCATTGTATACACTGTATGTCAGCCAACTTGACAATAAATCATATAATAAAAAAAAGTGCTTTGCTCAAATATAACTACCCTTTCTTTAAAAAAAATCATATTCTATCTACTTATGACAGAGCCAAAAGAAACTGTGGAGATGATTGATTTTAGCCCTCATTTTATTGCTGAGGATTCTAACCCAGAAAGTAGTTCGCTCACTAGCCTGGAGAGGGGATTAAAAGGAAGTGGATCATTTGTCTTGCATCCTGCCAGTTTTGTTCACCCACAGTGGCACCTTGTAGGCAGTGGGCAATCTCTATGTTAGATCACCAGGATTTGAAGACAGAAGGACAGTTAACATACGTGTAGCGCACAGTAGTGTCCGGCACACAGCAGGTGCTCACAGGATGTTAGCGCCCACGGCCAGGGTCTCATGGGCTCCTTGTGGGATCACGAGATGCTAGTTACCTAAGTGAGCACAGTACTTGGTACAGCGCGCTCCGTAAATGTTATTCTTCGAGTTTTCCGGCAATGTGGGGAGAAAAGTCATCTTGTATCTGACCACCTACTGATCAGAGATGCAACAGTACTGAAGATTTTCATTTCAAAGTGAGGATGTTTTGATGTCTAGAAGTCCTTTTGTAATTGATACAGTATTGGGTGTAGAATGATTAAGAGAAGAACTTTGAACTATTGCTTTCTTTCTAGAAATCCCACAGTAATATCTATCAATCATACTTGTACTTGGTGGGTTGGGCGGGGGGCGGACGGGGTATCCATCCCAGAACTGTCACCTTGACCACACTGGTTAAGAATGAAGTCTGCCTCAGGGTACCTAGGTGGCTCAGTTGGTTAAGCGTCCAACTTTGGCTAAGATCATGATCTCGCAGTTCGTAATAGCTCAGATCCTGGAGCCTGCTTCTGATTCTGTGTCTCCCTCTCTCTCTGCCCCTCCCCTACTTGTCCTCTGTCTCTGTTTCTCAAAAATAAACATTAAAAAAATGTAAAGCCATGAAGTCTGTTTCCTTAGTAAGAAGGATTGAAAGATTCCCATCAGAGCCTGCATGTTGACTTTTATCACTCAATAACTATTATCACATTTAGTAAACTCCCTGTAATCCTCAAGCCAGAGTGAGGGGTCACATTATCAGCAAGCCTGCCATCACAAACACTGGGTTCACAACATTCTCTGTGTAAGTAGGCCCCTGGACTAACTGGAGTCTAGCTGATGGTTTCAATCAAAGTTCTGGAGCCCAGAGCAGGGCTCCTCCTGATGAAACTTCTACTTGGTGAGCTTCATGGTACACACGTCATTCATACCTCACCCTTGCAGCTATCAATCTCAATGGGAAGAAAGATTATGTTTCCCAAGATTCTAGTCAAGTTCCCATAAGTGAGTGTCACTGCCTTGGTTTGAGTCAGATGCCCATCCCTGAACCAACCATCTGTGGCCACAGTGGTGGCACTCCATTTGACCAGATTCAATCACATACCCACCTTGAAGTCTGGGAGCGTGGAGTTAGCTCCACCCAAAGTACATGAATAAAAAGAGGATGAGGCAGGACACCCCCAAGAAAATCTAGGTACTGTTACCAGAAGAAAGGACTACGGAAATGAGGCTGGTAACACCAAAACACCTACTCCACCTGGTTCTTCTACTACAACGACTTCTACGTAGTAGTCGTCGTAGTAGTCGTCGTCGTCGTAGTAGTAGTACAAGTAAATCCATTCAACTCTTTACTTTAGGATGCAGTTCTATCATCTGTAAAAGGAGAGCTCTGGACCAACATATGTGTAAGAATCCTCTGCAGGACTTATTACAAAGTTTCTGGAGCCACATCCTCAGAGATTCTGATTCATCAGGTCTGATGTAGGGTCCAATTTCTGTCCAATACCTAGAGGAAGCCGACGCTGATCTGGGGACCACACTTCAGAGTACCAGCTGGCTCAGCTCGTGGCACACCGTGATGCTCTGAGTGTCTACAAGTCTTCTTTCTGAGACTCACAGCTGGAAATCCTGCTTCTGTCCCAAGTGCAGTAAGGACACCAACCCATGAATGAAGGACCCAATCTCTCAGCTTGGCCACCGTCACTGGAGATACTGGCCAAGTCAGATCTGTCACTTCAACATTTCATTCCAGAGCTGTCTGGGGATAGCTTCCACCTTCCCGACCCACACTTGTGCTTATTCAAATCTCAACCGACGCAGCTCAGGAGCACGGAGCTTCCACAGGGAAGCACCAGAGCCTTCAGGACAAGGACGCGGATCTTGGCGACAGGCAGACCTGGACTCCAGTATGCTATTTATTCTTCCACTCGCTGAAGCCTGTGTGACCTTGCGATGACTAATCTCTCTGTTCCTTAGTTACAAAGTTGGGTGTGTGTAGGACCTACCTGCGTGGTTCTTTTCAAGGATTAAAATTAATGAAGCTACGTTCAGGTAAAGGATTTAGCATAGTACCAGGCACAGAGCCAATCAATAAGAGCTCGCTACATAACCCTTGAAGTGCCAGTCCAGGATCCCCTGGCACAGCCCAGAGTTGAGCTCTGATTATCAAGGTTTACTCACATCTACCCCCAATTATTAACATCCACTTGGTTAGAATGTCCTCCTCCTGCAGCCCTATGGCGATGCTCTCCCAGCACTGGATCTCTCAGCATTCTGGGATCAAAAGTGTTTGGGAAATGCTAGGTACAAAGAGAGAAAAAGTAGAGAAAAGACATTTTCTCTACTGTGAGGCTGTCAGAGCATTTTCAGTAGTAATTTACATTGAGAACTTCCAAGCAGGACATTTGGAATTTGGTGGTTCCCAAACTTACTGGACCATGGATGAAACCCTTTATTTCAAGGAACTCCTATTAACACGTCTTAAAATAATCCCACAGTCTGAGAAATGCAGGCTGGAAACGGCCCTCTACCCAAAGGCTCCGTACTCTGATGCACGGTTGTGTTCAGACACGTCCTACAGGAACTGTGAGCCACCACCGTGCATGGCAGGGTAAGAGCTGTGTCGTGATTAACTTGGTAGTTTCCATAAATCCCAGTGTGTTCACAGGTGAAGATCAAGGTTATGTTTTGGCAACAGTGTAGATCATTTTTCAATCACAGGAAGTAACATTTCAAAACCCAGGTGCAATACTGGAGACTCTGTTGTGATTTGCGACCAAGGGTGGGGGTTGGGGAAGTGGTGTGATTGTCCCTTTCCTCAGGGGGAGAAGGTAGAAGCCCATCCTGAGCACTCAGAGAGCATGGATAGTAACTATCCTGTGTTCCTTTTATTTTTATTTTTTATTTTTTTTTAAAAAAATGTATTCATTTATTTTTGAGGAAGAGAGAAAGAGTGCGTAAGTAGAGGATGGGCAGACAAAGAGGGAGAGAGAGAATCCCAAGCAGGCTCTGCACTGTCCGTGAGGAACCAGACACAGGGCTCGAACCCACCAACTGTGAGATCATGACATGAGCTGAAGTCTGACGCTTAACCGACTGAGCCCCCCAGGTGCCCCTGCCCTGCATTGCCGATACCTGTTGTGAGCACTTACAACATCACCAGGAAGTTTTTATCTCCTAGAAAAATGTATTAGAGTGTTTTAGGTCAACCGCTGACGTAAAGTGCAGTCAAGATTGTACCAGATTTATCTAAGCCATAAAAGTGGGACAGCAGTGATTAAATCAGGAAAGGAAGCAGCCGCCCTTTTCAGAACTGCCTTCAAAGTGTAAGGATCTCTGCAAAGGGAAAAGGACAGGACACTGGGGCCAGCTACTCTCATCTACTCTCACCGAAGCCTCTGCGCTCCGCCACGCTGCCACGTCAGTGCCCTGTCTCTGGGACTGCGCGTGCTTTGCTCAGCTCTCTCTCAAGAACATGATATAAGTCATGTTAAAACAACACTGACAACCGCTCCACACGCTCCTTGCTCTGAGCCGCGTGGATCTGGCGCTTGCGCCCAATGACAAGCTGAGCTTTAATGACGCCCAGAGAGGAGAAAACAGGCTGCGGGAGTCCAAGCGAGTTTTTAAGAAAACTAACTGCCCTGCTCTCACTACGAGCAGGGAGGCTGCGGCTCCCCGCCTCCCCACGGCACACGGCCTCACCTCTAACCAGCTGGCCCGTGTCATCTCTGCCCCAGGACAGGGCTGGAGAAGCCCCCACGGACGGCCTGCAGATTGGGAGACCCGCTGCTTATATTTACTGAAATGCACAGCTTGTATTTTGAGTGTGGGACACAGAAAAGTCACTTAATTGCAAGGAAGTACCAAGTGTCCTCAAGGCAGCTGGCGTGTCTCACAGGAGCCCCTGCCTCCAGGAGGCCTCCAAGCAAACTCCACTTACCCGGGGTCTAGAGGGCCTTATGCGGTTCCTTCTCAAGCCACACTTTCAGTTCCCCCTTTCTGAAGCCGCCTCGGTCCCCAGATGCACTCAGCACTGACTCCGTGCTGAGCCCAGGCTGTGCTGAAGGGCTCCCTCCCCTCGCCCCGCAGCAGCGGCTGCTCACTGGGACATCATCGGCTCTCCCGCGGCTGTAGGTTCTGACAGTAGGTTTAGTCTCGTTTAATTTCTACCTGTCGCTTAACTGAAGTCCTAAGGGCCTGTGGCACAGGGCTTCTGAGAGAAGAAGGAAGGGGTAAGAGCAGGAGAGCAAAGAAGTGCCACAGATATTAGGAAGAGTAGTGCCAGCCCTGGTCCTCTGGTCTGTGGCCAGATGGGCTAGGGATGGACCCGGACCTCTGGGAACTGGGCCTTTCAGACGAGGGTTTAAGATGATATAATCGTTCCAGGATGGAACTAGAGTATATTATGCTAAGCGATATATGTCGGTCAGAGAAAGACAAATATATGATTTCATTCCTATGTGTTAAGAAACAAAACAGATGAACATAGGAGAAGAGAAGGAAAAATAATACAAAAACAGAAGGAGGCAAAGCATAAGAGATTCTTCAATACAGAGAACTGAGGGCTGTTGACAGGGTGTTGGGTGCAGGGGAAGGGCTTAATGGGGGATGGGCATGGAGGAGGGCACTTGCTGGGATGAGCACTGGGGGTTGTATGTGAGTGATGAGTCACTGGGTTCTACTCCTGAAACCAAGACTACATGACATGTTAGGACATCTACTACACTCTATGTTAAAAAAATGTAAAAAATAACTTGAAGTTAGTTAATTTTATTTCGAGATAGACAGAGACAGTGCAAGTGGGGGAGGGCCAGAGAGAATCACAAGCAGGCTCACATTGCCAGTGCAGAGCCCTCTGTGAGGCGAGAACCCACAAAGCCATGAGATCATGACCTGAGCGGAGACCAAAAGAGAGATGAGTAACTGACTGAACTACCCAGGTGCCCCTTAACTAACTTGGATTTAAACTAAAAAACAAAACAAAACAAAACAAAACCCACCAGTACAGTAGTTACAGAATGACATTGGCAGTGAGGGCACCAAGTTTGCTGATCCTTCTCTCTTACTACCTATCAGTTCAATACCCATCACATAGCACATCTGTCTGCCACTGGCGAAGTAGGAGGAGCCATCCAGAGACTTGGAGACCCACTAAGAAGCCCAAGGCACCCGCCCTCAATGGGCTTGCACTTTAATCAAGGACCAGCCCTGGTCAACATGGTGTCAGGGGACAAATGACAGGTCCGACTGTGACAAATGTGAGCCGATGTGTTGAGACTCAAGTCTGCTCAGACGCTGCAGCCCTGAGAGTAAGCCGCTGGTTTAGAAACCAGAAAGTGCAGTTCTCAACCACAGTCCCTCTGCTAACATAGGAGACTCAGCATGCCCGAATGCTCAACTCGATTCCTGTCTGATGGCCTGCCTGCCTCGTCCTTTTTGGGAACAAGACCCACATGTCAGGCGAACAGGGAGGCCATCAGTGTGAGCTCACTGAGGGCAGAGACACTGTCTTAATTCATCTCTGGGCTCAGAGGTTAAGGTTAGTGACGGGAACATAAGTGACTAATAAGTACTTGCTAAATCGCATGGGATCCTTGCTTCCTTCCACTGGGATAGCACCTTTCAACGCTGAAACAGCTTTACATATTTATTCTTACCGGAAGCCTGTGGAGGTGTTTTTCATTCCTTTAGAAGGGAGATGAAACCAAGGCACAGAGAGAGTAAACACCTTGGCAAGGTAACAGAGTATTGGAGTGGCTCTTGAGTCAGATGCCCAGGCTGGGGAGGGGGAGGCCTAAGGATATAGAAAAGAGGCATCTGCCCAGGCCCTAAGTTTGAATCCCTTGGCTTACTTCTATGTCTTTCAATTTGTATTTATTTGGCGCCTCTGAAGAAAGATTAACATTTTATTCAGTTGTAAAGGTGAAAATGCGTAATGATAAACACCATTGTAGGTGACAGATGAATAATGCATCTCTGTAAGTTAAAACTCATGCTAAGACTCTTACTAAGCTGGTGAGTCAAAGTAAAGTGATCAGACAGCAGTATAAGGTACCAAACTCCATCCAAAGAAACAATATCAGTTCCGGTAATAATGGAAAATAGAAATAATCGCTGTGTTACTGGAATTTATTTACCCTAGAAGCACTTTTTTGGGCTAGAAAAGTCAACATTCCACTTCTCAGTACTTATCTAGCAGTAGGGGCTCAGCATGTCTGATTGTACCCAGCTTAATTAACATTACCACTTAATTATTTCTGAAAACTATTAACAGCATCACCAAGTGAATCAGTGGCCTCGTGCTTAATTCTGTACCTCTACTATTCTGCTTACAATGGCATTTTTGCTCCTAAATGAACACTCCTGAATCTCCAGTGGTGCCAAGTCACGTTTTTCTGGTTATGAGCAAATCTCGAAAAGTAAATTCTTATTCTCTAGATCACATTCTTCAGCCCAGCTGATATTGCTGTCAAGGGGGCAAAGATTGGTTCTCGGCGTGGGAGGGGTGACAAAACCTTGCCCTTTTGATGTATAAGGCACCACTACACATACAGTACACAAACCCGAATCTCTCTGCTAGTGAAATTCCCTGGGAGGGAGGGCACTTAGGAAAACCAAAAATTATCTTGAAAAGATAATCACTACCTTCTGTTGGAGGTAATAATGGGGGGGAAAAAAAAGTTAAGAAAACACTGCTCTCCATTCATGGTTCTCAAACTTGGCTGCACATTGGAATCTCCCTGGGAGTTTAAAGACACTGACACCTGGGCCATTCCCAGAGTTGCCTGTGTCATTGGTCTTGGATGGGACCTGGGCTGGTTGTTGTAAAAACTCCCCAGACGAGTCTAATAGGCAGCCAAGTTTGGGAACCACTGCTTTGTATTGCAGGGGATCTAAGTCCTGCCTCTTTCCATCCCAAACTATAGCAGATGTGACTAAACTGTCATGACATTTTTCCCCAAAGAGCCCAGGTGTGACTTGGACTTTCTTCCATCTATTAGTGCAGTCAATTGGAGTCGATGTGTGGAATGAAATCTATTTCCCACCCCTGTTCTGGATGGTCCCCGGGGCTGGCAGAGAATCCCAAACCATAGCCTCATGCTTTAGCACCCAGAAGTTTCTTATTATCATTATGTCTTATATTTCCTCTTTTTCCTTTTATCGATCAAGGGGAAGGAGAGTAGACAACCAAAACTCGTCAGGAGTGAGGAGGGAAAAGGAAATCTGTTGAATATCTAAATATAGTTGTCTAAAGCTATCTTCGGTGGTACCTGGGAAAAGCTGAGGGATCCTCCATTTTTGTTTTAAAATAACAGACGCAAACTGCCTCTTTTGGATGTGAAGAGACAAATCCACCAGGTCAAGGAATGATTCCATAGGTCCTATTTCATTGCAGGCCTCTTTAGAAGGACAGTGGTTCAGTTTTATGGCAGCGTCTACGGTTATAATGTGAATTATTTAGTAGACATAAAGTTAATAGTCATTACCAAGAGCAGGGATGAATATCGAGTTTCAGTAAAATCAGATCTTCAAATGAAAATCCAAAGGAAACAATTTCAAGAATAAGCCTTTCTGACTAGCTCCTCAAATATAATCAAATGCATTCTGTAAGAGTTGGACACCAGAAATATAATCATTTTCCTTAAATCTGATGGTTGAATACAAACCTAAAATTTGATACTATTTTGATCACTTAAAGGAATGTGAAGCATTCATAAACACACATATATACGTGTGAGTGTGTGTATGCGTGTGTGTGTGTGTGTGTAATAGTAATTCATTTTTGGAAATAAAATGGCCAATGACGATAAGGAAAGATGCATACCTCATCCGTCATCAGGGAATTGCAATAAAAATGAAGGCACACCAGAGGAGCAAAGTTTAAAAAGCTACAAACACCCAGTCTGGAGAGAAGAGAATGACAGGATCTCTCATTGTGGAAAATAGTTCAATGATTTGGCACAACACGGTAATGTCATCTAGTAAAGGTGAGAATATAAATGCCCTATGACCCAACAATTCCATGCCTAGGGATTTCCTCCAGAGAAATGCGGTCACGGTCACGTACTGTTGGAAGACATACAATGTTGCTCATAGCTGTACCGTCTGTAACAGCCCCAATAGAAAGAATGTGAATGTTCTGAAGGGATAGAACAGATAAGTAACTGGTAGGTATACACATGTACTATCATATGGTAATAAAATTGATCAACTATTTCGTGGCGTAATAACACGACCAACATAATGGTAAGCAAAGACAAAACAATTCCTTTCACATAAATTTCAAACACAAATCAAATTAAACAATCAAGTGTAGGAACATACATGTAGGTAATAAAACTAAGAAGAAAAGAAAGGATTATCAAGAATGTCAGAATAGGTGGTAGGGAAGAGAGAGCAAGGTCATTGTCATCGTTAAGGGAGCACCCAGCGAGAGAGGTGAGGGCTATTCCAATAATGCGCTATTTCCTGACGTAGGTGGCAATTCCATACATGGTGCTTACTTTATAATCGTTTGTAATCCATTTGTATGTGCTTTTCTGGATGTATAGTTTTTTTATTAAATATTTTTTAATGTTTATTTATTTTTGAGAGAGAGAGAGCACAAGCAGGGGAGGGGCAGACAGAGAGGGAGACACAGAATTTGAAGCAGACTCTAGGCTCTGAGCTGTCACCACAGAGCCTGACACAGGGTTCAAACTCTTGAGCGGTAAGATCATGACCTGAGCCAGTCAGACGCTTAAGCAAGCCACCCAGGTGCCCCACTTATTTTAGTGGTTTCTAAGCTTGCTGCTTTCCTTAGAACTTGCCTTCTGAGGAAATACATTTAAGTTCAATATTTAAAAGAGTTTTTGAAGGGCCAATGGAGCAGTCCCAAAATGGAGACGAGCTGAACAGTAGGCTGTGGAAGTTACCAGCAACCGAAGAGCTCCAGGGATCACGCCCTGTGGGGCCCTTTCTGTAGGCGGTACTCATCAGACACCAGGCTCAGCCTCCTCTGTTCTGGGTCTCCCCCTGAAGAGCCCAGTTCTAGGATAACAGCATGGAACTGGTCTGGTCATGGGCCTGAAGGGTCACGTGACCTGCCCCACCAGAGCCATGTGGAATCCGAGAGGGAGGAGGGAGAGAGAAAGAGAGGCAAACCAGCTATGCCCACCACAAGCTGCACACTGTCCAAGCCAACAACTAAAAACCACCGAGATCCAACAGAGTCTGCAGCTGAGAATCCCAAGCAAAGGTAAGGTTGACCAGTTTGTGATATAACTGAACTGTCCCTGGAATTGTTCCCACAAAAAGCAAGCAGTTCATCTGCTTCATTCCCTTGACCCCTGGAGTCCAGGACTGGAGAGCCTAAGTGCTGTGAAGATGGAGAACAGGGCAGAGAGGAAACATTCTTCCCGCTGACCATGCTCTAACCCCATCACCTAGCATATCCCTTCTCCCCGAGAAGCCGTCCCTCTGATCATCTCTCTCTCCACAGAACCCAACTCAATCATCCTTTATGGTTTCCTTTCTCGCACACTCCATGGCCATCCAGGTAACTGAGAAGTGGTAAAATTGGTTAAGAAATGCCAAGAATCAGGGTCCTTGTTTGCTGGGACCTCAGGGAGCCGACTTATCTCTCTTCAACTGCTATTGGAGGTACAGGGAGATTTGGAACTTGGCAGCCTGGGGTAAGGAGGGAGGCAGGGAATGGTACCATGGGAACAAGAATCCTGACCACCTCCATTATCCATTCTGTATCAAGCAATCGAGATAATTTTTAAAAAGCACACAAGAAATATATGCGTTAACATACCCTTTCTATGGCCCTATGCGGACACTGAAAGGCCCTTAACCAAACGGTGAGAAATCACACAGGTCAACCGTGCATAAGGAGTTGCCTCAGCTACAGAGACCAGTTTGGAAACCGCATCATAATACCATTTAAATTAAGCAGGAATATCTTTATTCATGAGTCTGGATTCCTAAGAGTGAGGGTGTGGGTGCCCGCTTCTTCCGCTGCCACATTAATTACCAAACACTCAAATACCTATTCGGGCTGCAGTTAGCACCTATTTCCCTGGAGCCTAGAGTTCTTTATAGACGTAAGTTCATTAGCATGAATAAGAGAGCATTCTGTCACACCCTGTTCCAGAGTTATGACCGAATCCACTCTAAAAACCAAAGAACTGCCTTGCTCGGAGCAAAGCCTCCTTTATTGATGGCTTCTGTGGACTTAGTTGACATCTGCCCTCCTCCATCCGATCTCATTATTTCAGATCCATACAGCCCGGCTGGCTCTGCCTCCTCTCGGCCCATTGTGTCACATAAATGTGACTGTTTGTTCCATTGCTTCCTTTCTGGGAGCTGTGTTTTGTTCCAGCTAGGCTGGCATGTGTGTTTAAGGATGGACACCTAAGCCCCCTGGAGGGCGGTCCGGAGCCCAGGAGCCCCTTCAACCGTTGACCTCCTCCTGTTGGGGCCATTTTTTTTTTGAGGGCTTCTCTTGGGGCCCTGAACAGGAGGCTCCAAGTCGGGCCCCCAGCACGCTTGGCAGGCACTTGGCAGACAAGCCCCTCAATTGTTGCTGGAAACCCCAGGTCACTCTGGGGCGGAGCGCTCCTTTCAGGGACCCAGGAGGCTGGGACAGACATTCCGATGCCAGGGGAAACGCGCTGGGGGGAAGGCAGGCCTTGATGTATGCCCCGGTGGACAAAAGCTGCAAGTGTCAGCCTGATTTGCAAGATCAACATTCATGAGTTCGGCTGCTTAGAAAGGGGGATTATCTGCAAACCGGAGCCTGAAAGGAAGCCATAAATAAGTGATTTCACACCACCAAGCAGGAAGAATATTCCCCCTCCTAAATTATTCCAAACAGCATGTTCGGCCCCTCCTAGGTTCCCACCACTGGCGAGCCCTCGGGGTGCTGTGCTGAAATGGGCGTCTCGGAGCCCCTGCCCGCCTAGGAGTTTATGTAAAGGGACAGGGTGCCAGGCTTCCAGGCACTGCTACTTCGCTTCCCCAGATCCACTCCAGGTTTATCTTTGCGCTGCTCCATTCCAGGCCCGCAGAGCTCCAGGCAAGGTTTTCCCTCTCACCCCCCTCCTCCCACTCGGCTGCTCCGCTGGGGTCCCCGGGTTGATCTGGCCGCAGATGCACGTTTGAAAACGTGCTCCAAAGTGCATCCAGCATCAAAGGCGATGGGAGGGTCTTTCATCAGCTGCCTTAGGAGGGACGCACTCCCAGCTACCCTCTGGTGTAGCTCGGTTTACTCTGAAATGTAAATGTACCCCCTGATGCAAAAGGCCTGGCTGGAAGGTCCCCCCCCCCCCCACAGCACCGGGTTTCTTTCCGCCTCGCTCTCATCCATCCTTTGTGTGCTCCGGCGGGGTTAACCCTATAAGGAGCTCCTCGCTAGTGCCTTCCTTTCTCCCCCGTGCTTCCCAGCCGGTTTGCAGGGCCCTCATGCCCCCCTCCCGGCTCCTGGAGTTGGCTGTGCTGTAGGACAGACACGGATGGACAGCCACAGATGTTGGATGTCGCTGGAGCGCAGAGGTGTGGCGAGGGTGCCAAGGCAAAGCCAGTCACCTCCTCCTGGTACCTGAGTCTCACGCACTCCGCCCCCTGGGGGTCCTCACGTCAAATCTCCTGGAACCTGTACGTAGTGCACCTGATTCCCAGCTGCTGAGCCAGGAGCAGGGACCTTACCCAAGAGGGCCTGGGAGCAGGCTGGGGAGGCAATGGCCTGGGAGCCACCCCCCTTCTAGAATGGTGCCTGGATGCCTAACACACAGTTACCCAGCAAGCACCTGAGCAGGAGGGCTTAGAACTGACTTTTTATTTTTTACATCATCCCCTTCCCTCACCCCACCCCCACTTAGGGAAAGATTCAAGCCTTTTGGAGAAAATGTGTACAGGGCAGGGAAGGAGGGGAAGGAGCTGAGACACACCTAATGACATATGCAGGAGGCAGCTTTGTTCCCAGAGGATTGATTTTGTGAGGAAAGGCAGAGCCAGGCAGCACGGAGATGAGGCAACATGTCCTACGGGGTACAGGTAGCGGCCTGTCAAAGTCCCTCATGGCCTTGGTTGCCAAGGGTGTGCACACACAGAGCATGGGGTTCAGGAAGCAGCTGGCCTTGAGCCTGGGCTGGGGGCAGAGCATGCCCCAGAAGGCTCTATACTGTGAGCCTCGGTCACCTGTGTAGACACAGGACTCGCTGAGCAGTGTGGTCTCCGTGAAAAGACCCAGGTGTTTGCTGAATGAACGTGAGGCTCTGCAGAGACGCCTGCTAAGCCTCCCACGCTCAAGGATATTGAGCCTTTTTGACTGTAATAAGCTTTGGACAGGTGGGAGATCCCAAGATTCACAGGCACCCCCATCCCGGGGGAGGTCCCGTCAGGAGCTCTGAAGGAGTGACGAGCCCGCGTTTCCTGAGGATGCTGCTGCCCCTTTCCAAACGGACCCACTGGGCAGATACCTCCAGTGGGTGCGCACACCCTGCTTGGTAATCTGGATAAAGCTTTCTCCGGAAAAGCTTTGCGCTTCCTGTAAATGCGAACATCTCTCTGCTCAGGTTACTCACTGCAGCATTACTGGAATTGCAAACTATTGGAAACTACTTAAATGTCCCAACAGAAGATATTGGTTGTGTCAACTATGGTGGACAATGGGCAGCTGGGGGAGGGGGGGGAGGACGAAGCAGGTCTATTCGAAAGGACGTTTCCCAAAATATATTAAGTAAAAGCAAGCAAAGTGCATGTAAGCATCTTTATAGGCACAGAGTGCAGTAGCTTTTGTGAAGGGAAAAAGGAGAAAATTACTCTTACCGGCGTATCTTATATAGGAGGAATAAAAAGTTCAGAAAATGAAGTGGGATGAAACGAGTCACCCACAAGGGTAGGTGGACAAGGGGAAAGACGTTCGAGAAAGCACAACCTTCCGCGCATAGTTTCTGTATGGTTTTGATTTTTTGGAAGTAGATTACTGTGCTACATAGTTAAAAAATGAGGGGGACCTGGGTGGCTCAGTCGGTTAAGCGTCCAGCTTCAGCTCAGGTCATGATCTCATGGTTCGTGGGTTTGAGCCCTGTGTCAGGCTCTGTGCTGACAGCTAGCTCAGACCCTGGAGCCTGCGTCAGATCCTGTGACTCCTTCTCTCTCTGACCCTCCCCTGCTCACGCTGTCTCTCTCTCTCAAAAATATATAAAAACATTTTTTAAAAAATGAAATTAAGCCAACAAGTATGGGAGAAGAGAAAGTAAAATTCAAAGTAAACTGAAAAAGAAAATTAAACTAAACTCTATTTTAAATGAATGACAGGCAGGAGGTAAAATGGGTGAAGGCAGTCAAAGGGTAGAGACTTCAAGAAGTGAATGAAGATGGCCGCAATCTGGGTGTTTTTCTATTTTCATTGATTTCTGACGCAATACTTCTTAACTATAATCCCATCTAGCCCATTGACTCTCACAGAATACTTTTGTTGAGTTTCGAGGAACTCTTGTTATCCGTGGCCAACCTACAGTTATAACTGAATCGCAATCTGACCAAACCAGGCTGTGAATACATGCTTACTACCTGAGTTTGGAGACAGTGATTTGGCAGTTCTGATCTGCGTGTCATTTTCTTGTCCATTTAAGACCAAAGACAAACAACAAAGACACGTTAGAACTTGTTTGTCAGGGACATGACAGTTTTTAAATACTGCTAAGAATATTCCTTCGCTCTTTTTTTAGGACCATTTCCCATGTACAGCTACAGACATGATACACTTTTAACTCCATTCACATTTTCTCCATCACTGAAGGCTAGAAAATCAACAACACAACAAGCAAGCCGTCATTTGCAGGGTTTGTTCCCACCACGGACGATTGCAAGCTACCTACTGATGTCCCAGAACACGCAGCTGGGATGGCAGGCTCACCGTCACCTAGCATTTCCACCCTAGAGACACGACAGACACAACTTCAGCAAACACCTTTATCAATGTTAAATTTGGTCAAGTTGATCGCTTTCCTTTGAGTAAGATAGTATTTTGATTCTTTAAAAATATACACTGAACACGGTTAAACTAGGTAAAGGGCCAAGATGTTTACCAACATATAGAAACACATATACACACATAGATACAAACAGGTATGAGAGAAAGAAAAGACAGCAAAGAAAGAAGAGTATGCAAGCATAAACCAGAAGGCAAGGGGGGGGGGCAAATGTTAACACTACGTGCAACTATGTATTCTTGCTATACCCTTTCTCTCTGTTCAAAATTATTTTAAAATATTTTTTAATCAGATCACGCTAACAGATCTTTAA